>BGPT01001309.1:35048-52399 GCA_003297045.1 Symbiodinium sp. clade C Y103
TACATACATACATACATACATACATACCTGCATACCTGCATACCTACATACCTACATACCTACATACCTACATACCTACATACCTACATACCTACATACGTACGTACGTACGTACGTACATAGATCCATAGATCCATAGATCCATAGATCCATACACACACATATAGGTACATAGATACATAGATACATAGATACATAGATACATAGATACATAGATAGATAGATAGATAGATACATACATACATAGATCCATACACACATACATAGATACATAGATACATAGATACATAGATACATAGGTACATAGATACATAGATACATAGATGGATACATACATACATACATACATAGATCCATACACACATACATAGATACATAAATACATACATAGATACATAGATACATAGATACATAGATACATAGATACATAGATACATAGATAGATAGATTAGATAGATAGATTAGATAGATAGATAGATAGATAGATAGATAGATACATACATACATACATACATACACACACACAGGCCTTAGAAGCTTCTAAGTGCAGGGAAACAAAAAACAAAAACAAACAAAAAGCAAACATACATACACAGACATACACATACATACACATACATACACATACATACACAGACATACACAGACATACACAGACATACACAGAATATACATACATGCAGACAGACAGACATACGGACAGACATACATACAGACAGACATACATACATATGTATGAATGAAAGAAAGAAAGAAATAATGAATGAATGAATGAATGAATGAATGAATGAATGAAAGAATGGATACATAAGTATGTACATATTTATATATATACAAATGTATATATATATATATGAATATGAGCTTTGTAACTTACATATGATATACATGCTATGCAAGTCGCTGCAATTTTTTTTCAACGTCGCTCCAAGGTCTCCATCCTGGTCTTTATGAACGCCATTCTGATTGGGGCGCAGACGGACTACGCCGCACAGCATGGCGGAGCAAGTGGCTTGACGCAGATCTGATGGCAGGCTGCCAGCACCAACCACCAAAAACTGTTGGTACCGAGGCTCCTTGCCATGGTGCGGTGTTGTCAACCACGCATTTTGTGGCTTGGAAATCAAGACACATTTTCTGAGCGAATTCCAACTGCTTGCAACATCTTGGAACTGCTTTGAAAAATGGAAAACATGTCCTGCGGCATTTCCCTAGCTTCACATTGCTGATGTCCTCTCCTACTAAGGTATTGTTTTCACAATCGAAGTTTGCTGCAAACTCTATGTGTATGGTTGCCACTTGCCTCAGCCGCCCTGTGGAACTGGGGGAGCAGTTCTTGCGAAGAGTGGGATTTGCATTGACAGCACAACAAAAAATAGGATTTTGAACACCAAAGGGAGACCGAAAGCGCGAAAAGGCTGCATGAAAATACTCCATTCTCGAATTCTTACAAAATGCTATCGTCACGTCTATTCTGTTTTTCTTTCCGGCGGTTTGCCTCTCCTTTGATTCATGCTGTCACCACTGAGCCAAAAAGGTCTGCACTTCTTCTGGCGGGACAGCGATTGGCTTTGGCCTTGGTTGTTGGCATCACTGTCAACATTTGTCAACAATGCTTCATCAAGGCATTTTCATATAGCTCTGTTGTCTCATGCAGCTTAGTTGAGTTTGGCTTTCAGGAAGTGGAACTGCTTCGACACACTTGTTGTACTCTTGCAGTGGGCAGACTATGCAGCAGAGATGATGCCAGGAAAGCTGGTTCAATCAGGGAACTTGGGAATCTTGAGTTTGCACAGGTCTTTTTACTTGCTTTTTAACATTGTTTATCATTTTGATTTGTTGGTTGCATTTTATGCTGGTATTTATGAGAGATGCAAGTAAACAGAAAGTACTTCACCTGCGCAACGAAGCAGATATTTAAGGAATGTGTTTACGCCTTCTTCGTTTGGCACGTATCATGCGCTTGGCTCGCGTGATTCACTTGATGGTAGAGTTGCGCTCAATGGTAGCTTCGATTGTTGCAGCTCGGCAAAATTGAGTACTGACGGTGGCTGGAAGTGGAAGCACACTGAGAGGAGTCTCAAAGGTATGTGTTCAATGTCAACTTATACAGGTAGCGTGGTTTTGCTCTTGTTATTTGCAGCACAATTTGGGAATCTCTGTTTGCTTGGCTTTTGTGAGATTTGACCAGGCCTGCCTGCGGCCTTTGATTTGGGCCTCAGTTCTTTTTGGCATGCTAGTGTACACCGTTGCAGCCACTTGGCTGAGACATTTGCACCAGTTCAGTCTCTATTGTAGAGTTGTGCAGAGCGTTTTTGTGGAAAGCACTGGAAGCAGCAATCAGATACAATAAGGTCACTCTGACGGAGAGTGCGAACCACTATCGTGCCTCTCAGCACGTGCACGAATCTAGTGCTCTTGATCAATACTTTTCAAGCAGCAACCTCAGGACATTTGAGGAGTCAGTACTTAGTGATACTTAGTTTATCTTGGTTTTGGTGAACACAAACCAAAGAAATCTACTAGTTACATCTGATTAACATCTGATTAACATCTGATTAACCTCTGATTAACATCTGATTAACATTAACCTCATAGCATTGTGACATGTTGTGTCCGTATCTCATCCTGGAGCTCCACAGGCTTGGGAACTGCTGCCATCACATTGTGGATGTGCATCACTGGGGGCATTGATTGGAAAAACGTGGCAGATCCCCTCATCAACGACGCTTTGCGTCAATTAGTTTGCAGATGTTTGATGATGTTCAATGATTCTGATTGGTTTGCAGAGTAAAACGGAATAGCATATCTAATAACATATCTTACTGTATAGCATCAGCATCCGAGGAAATCTCCCCTTTGATGGGTGCTGCTGTGACTCTATATGTAGCCTTCTCGGTGCTGGCGATGATGAACGTAATCACAGGCGGCTGTGGGATAGTCGGGGATGGTGGGTGCAGTGTGAACTGCTTCCGTAGTTCTTCCCTTGTGAGGGGAAGAAACCCTCATTGATCTTGACTGCCACCCACATAGATAATATAGAATAATATAGATATAGACTTGCAGCAGTTTCCGAGTGGTGGATCCAACGTCTTGTTCTTGGCCGAGAGTTTGCTTCTGCCAAACCCATTGCCATTGGCCCCTGAGGTATTTTTGTGGAAAATGCCTCTGCTTTCTCAAAGGAGGATAAGGATAACTACGTTGTGCGGCATGTTCTCAGTCTCTTCAAGAAGAGTCATCTCACTGAGAATCTTGTCGAGTTCTGGATGATTGCTTGGTTGAGGCAGTTGAGGCCTAGAACCCCATGATGTGCTTGAAATGGCTTGAATGGGCCAAGATAAAACATCTCAAAATCAAAGGTTTCGGCTTGATAGATGTTGACGGTGTTGACGGTTTTGATAGTGTTGATAGTGTTCCTATCAGTTCCTGATCTTTCTCTAAGGAGGGATGAGCTCACCCTGGAAGAATTTCAGAAGATGCTCGAGACCAAGGAGCTTCGTGAACTCTTCCAGGCTGGATGCCCTCAGGTACCACCATGCGTATCTGCAGCATCAAGCTTCGTTCAGCCTTGGCAGCTGGATGCAACCGGCAACTCGGATACCCTCAATGTCTTTCGCTGTAGGCAGTCGATGTGGATGTCAATGATGCTGAGAGCTTGTTCAGGCCAGGGCTCAAGATATCTCAAGATCTCAAGATCCCAAATCTGAATGCGTTTCAAGCCAAGAGCAGCTGCAGCTGCAATGTGTTCGCTTGTTGATGACTTCTCGCCAGGCTCCTTGACATGGATGAGACTGGAACCTTATCTCCTCAAGAGCTGGTGGATGGATGGTTCCGCTTGAGAGGTCCAGCGAAGGCCGGCGGAGAATTGGAGAGTTGTCAAAACAATCCGCTTTTGGATCTTTCTACGAGAGCACAAAAACACTTCGAACGTCTTCGAACTACAGCCAGAATTTATTCAGTACTGAGGCCACGACAGCGATCAAAAGACAAGTGAACAATAGGTGATGTTTAAAATATAAATGATACGACATATATAATACGTTGTATATATAGTCATAGCATGTCATATCATTTTTCACAAAAAGGTCTCTTTGAGAGCGCCCCTGGCATCCGTTTTGCACAGGCACTTGACCTGGCTGTCTTGATGGCCGACAACAACCGCATGGATGCGAAGCTGGACTGGCTTTGTGACTTGGTGGTCGAGTTTGTAAGTCTTCAGATGTTGGCATCCAATGTCAAACATGGATAAATATGGTGCGTACAAGATGTTTGCACAACTATATGAATATGTGTATATTATATATATATATATATATGTATACATATATTCTACTATAGTTCTATTAGTAAACACAAGTCAATTGAATGTACAGCTGGCAACTGAGGCGAGATGTCTCAAAGAGGCCCTGCTGAAGTGCTTCAAACTCCCAAACCAAGGTCCCCTGGTGGCACCCGAGCGGGTTAATTTCAGGACTCGGGGTCTCTGTCTCTGTCAGTTTGGATTGTGTTTTTGTTGTTTGGACAGACAATGAAGTAAACGGATGCAGGATACACCTTTGAAATAAAGCTTAGGCATTGTTCTACCCAGAGTCGACAATCTTCCCAACCTGGGATGCGTTGCGCAAGTCAAGTGGTTTGGAGAAGCATGACAAACAAGCAGCTCTTATCTGAGCAGCCCCTGTTCTTCCAAACCAGCAAATCTCTCAAAGTTATCATAGCTCATCACTTTTTGGTGGAAAGGGTCATTGGGGAAGTCATTAGAGGAATACATCTAGTGTCGACTAATAGACCAAACAAACAGAACCCACAGAGCAAAGCATATTGTGGCCCTGCAGGATGCACAACACGACGTGTCATGGATGTTTTTCCACAGGATTTGCTGCAGGGTCCCACCTCCGGCGAGAGAATGCCTCTGCGCACGTCACAGGATGAAGGAAGCAGCTTCGACAATAGTAGCTTTTCACTTTTAACCCTTAGCATTGGACGACATAGCTAGATATGACTAGTGACGTTCTACCAAGAAACCATTGCAAAGTGCATCCCCCACACTTGAGGCTCATCCTGATTTGCTGTCTCTGCGATTCCATTCTGATAGGCTCTGGGAATCCTTGAAAGGCCTCATTTAGTAAATCTTAAGAGAGCAGAGATCCTTCATGACTTCCAAGGACCTTGAAAGGAGGGCGTGCAACCTCCATCGCAATACGCTTGAAGAACAGCCTGCAGAACAGACCGCATAATAGGCTGGTGACCAGACCATGTTGACTCATGGTGACTACGGGGACCTCAAATGGTGCTGCAACATCATGCAGACCTCAGACTGTTTGAGTCATGGCAGGCGTCACTCGCTGAACCTGGGGAAGGATCGCCAACTGTGGCCAAGATCTCTGCCCTTGTGAGCCCGAATCTGTCGCCAAAGCTCTGTGACAACTCGGGAATGCGATGCTGGGGAGACAAGTCCAATCTTACCACCTGGGAGACGTGGAGACACCAAGTTCTGTCTTAGATGAGATGCGATAGATGCAATCCCCAGTGTTGCTAATTGTGTCACCAGTTGTTTTCGAAAGCTGCCTGCTGCAGCCGCCAAGTTGGTACGTGTTCAAGGTGTTCAACAAATATTTCAGGCTTGAGGACTGACTGCCTCTTGTCTTTAGTCCCTTGTGCTGGAGCACAATCCAAAGACTTGGCAAACAGGGGGTTTACTGTGGAAGAAGTACAGTAAGCCTCTTCGATTTGGTGACTAATTAAGTTCCCATTTCGGATGCCATTTTAAACTGATGGGAGATCCAAAAAGAGATGACAAAACCAATTGTCCATCTCTTGGCATCCCCCAGACTTCTCAGAGTTCCTTTGAGAGTCGTCGAATCCAGAATGGATTGGGGGGCGATGGTCTTTTTTCTGACAATTTCCTGATATTCCCTCATGATGTTGCTTCAAGTGGAGGGACTTTAAAGACATCGCCACTCATATCCCGTATATCGTTGGTTCCCAAATGTGGACAGCAAAAACATCAAAGTGAGCATTGCGGCGGTGTCAGGCTCCATTCGTCTGGGTGGATGGGGATGGTGGCTTGTAAAGGTTGTATGGTTCTAGACTGCAAACAGACCTCCAAATCCTCCAGGAGTCTTAAAGAAACTGCAAACATCTGCAGACGTCTTTTTTTCCCTGAGGTTGCAATTGCACAAAGCTATTCTCGAACCTTTCAATGACGGACAGCTTGAAAATGGTGCTGCCCCAAGCTCGATCCCTCGATTTGGTGGCCGACGCTGCCACTGTGCCCACCATCTGCTGGCGCTGATACTGCATGCTGCAAGGAGCTGATCGTCGATTTCCAGGCAGAGCGTACTACATTGGTTTGGCCCTCAGAAGTTGAAGGCTCCGAAGGCTCTGAGGTTTTCTATTTCAATACAAGATGATGGCAAATAACATGAAACATATTGATATATGATAGATGATGATAATTGATGATATATGATGATCAGCAATGGTCTGCAGATAGCATCATCAACACATATAAGTTTTCAACCTTTGATGTTGGTGAATTCTGATGATAATTGAACATGTTTGCTTCGCTGGTGGCAGACTTTGGTACAAGGTGATGAAGCGCCTCCTGCCGCCGTTGCAGCAAACAGCCGAGCAGTCAGAGAGGCTTCCACCTTGGAACATCTTGGAACATCTTGGACCGGATCAATAAAAAGAACGAAACCGGCAGATCAATCTCAACCACATGACTTACCAGCAGAAAATCAACAGCAATGCAGGCAATGCATCTTACTTGTCCCATCTTGTACCATGTTTCTGGAGGTCCCAAAACGAAGCGAGTCTGCTGGAGGACCTGCTGAAAACGCGTCTGGATTCTGCAGATTCTCGGATTGAAACTCGCGACGTGACGTGCTAAATTCTGAGGACAGCGAGAAGTTGAGCGGGCTGATGCGTCTGATGAAGCCAAAGATGCCTCATCCCACCAAGGCATCATTGTGCTGCAGCAATAGCTTGTGCCAAGAACTACCGTAATCCGTAGCATGTAATGTCAGTGATTTCTGGTTTCATAGCTGCACCGCCAAAGCTGCACCGCCACACTCTGCAAGATCGAAGTGGCTCTGACCAAACGTCGGTCCAGAGCTTGGTATGTTTTCGTTCGCTTTGCTTGACAAAGCCGTTTTGATCGGAACAGTAGTATCTAGATGTATCTATTGTTTCAATTTCCAAAACAGTCGCCATTTTCCTTGAGGACACTTTTACCCACCAGCTCTGCATCTTCATGGGAAACGCAGATGGACTGCAAGTTGGGTTGTTGCACGAGTGTCATTTGTCTTCAGATGTTTCGGGTACTAGGTGAAGCATACAGATACCACAGCCCTTTCTTCAGATCTTCTGGGATTGTAAAGCCTATCAATTCTGGCATGACAATTTCATGTGAGACACTTGAATATCCTGATGGATTCGATTGTGCTTGGCTACAAGGGTACATGCATGCCATGAAAGAAATGGCGGACTCAAGTTGAAACTTGGCAGACAGTCTAGTGTTTCCACCGGCAACATTCTTAGCAAGTCTAGCAATAATCTGTGTCACCTTGTCATCCTCCAGCATTATAACCTCAGGCATGAACACCCCGCAGTGGCCATCCGAATGACCGTTTCAATTCAACGTCAGGACACGTCGGCCTGCTTACCTTGCCCATACCAGCGAACAAGGCAGCTACGAGTCTTTGATGCAGAAACCTGCAGTGGAGGAATAGCAGCAACTGTCCCAGAGGATTCTCCTAGATTAGAGAAACTTTGCTTCACGAGGCCGACCAATTAGTGGAAGACGCAGATTCATGCTTCATGGATTCATCATAATGTCATAATTCATCATAAATCATACAGAATCCATCGATCACAGTAGTGTTCAGTGGCTCGCAGGTAGAGGAGGTGGAGTCTGTTGTGGAGAGATGGGAGGAGCTTGAAGCCCCCTGCTTCAGGGTGCAGAGCTCAGCGAAAGTTGAAACATGGAAGATCATGGCAGCCTTTTTGGCAGACATCACCTGGAGCTTCGTTGAATTTTATCACATTTCATCACATTTCATCACATTTCATCACATTTCATCACATTTCATCACATTTCATCACATTTCATCACATTTCATCACATTTCATCACATTTCATCACATTTCATCACATTTCATCACATTTCATCACATTTCATCACATTTCATCACATTTCATCACATTTCATCAGGCAGGACGACAATGGACGACTGCCGAGGCATCTTCTTCTTGTGCTGTGAATGTGCCCGCTTTTTTGGGTCGTTACGGAAAGTCGAGCCAGGACTTCCTTCTGCTGCGCGAAGAGCACGTGAACCTGCTGGGGCCTTGTGGACGGGCCAAACAAACTGCTACACTGTGTAGGACCCGTTCGAGGACCCAAGGACCCAAGGACCCACAAACCCACAAACCCACAAACCCACAAACCCACAAGGACCCAAGGACCCAAGGACCCAAGGACCCATTCAAGATTTCATTCATATCTCTTCATTCAGAGGCCAGATCTACTGCTGCTGGCTTTGGAGCCTGATATAGTCCAAGCCTAAACTCTGCCTTCAGCTGGAGACGCATGGTCAAGTTGTTCTGGGAGAAAGTTGGTTAATGTTGGTTTCTTGTTAAGGCTATGTCTCTGACCCCAGATTGGCAAGAAGCTGAGACTGACTGTGAGCTCTGTGTTTAATTTGCTTCCCAATGGAGTCAGAATGCTTGCACACATGATCATATATAGCATCATATAGTGTGGCGCAGTATAATGCATGCGTTTGGATGCACATGGATGCCTCAGCTGATAGAGTCCATCGTAGTCGTCGTAGGATTGAGTTCGAGCTTAATGCGTTGTGTCAACCATTTTATGCTTTCTGATGCTACCCTATCCAAGGACTTGGGAGAAATATCCCCGAGGATACGGAGAGGTAGCACAAACTCCAACAGGTTTCAGGGAGGGTCTGGATGCTTAGCTGTGAGGCCAAAGTTATCTACAGCTGTTGAATCCGTGAGGCAGACATTGCATCCGCAAAAATGAGGTGATGGACCGCTTCTGCTGAGTTCGACTTCCAACTCTTCGATTGCCTCCGGCTCTCCTGATTCAGGTGGTTCTCATGGCTCCAGTGAATGAACAAACTTCTAATGCTCGAACGAGTGGGGTCCTAAAGGGAGACCTGGGCGGCAGCCATTGGCAGCCCAGTATTCCCCCGGCCCCTTAGTGAATTGGTTCTAGTGCAGCTACAAAAAGGAGGTGTGGTTCCGTGAGTCAGGAAGCTCTGAGGAAATGATAGTGAGTGTACACTAAAAATCTCAGAAGCTTTGGAGCACACAAGAACAAGCCTGATTGCTTGATGCACGTCTAAGCTTCAAGGGCTCAGATCCAAGTGGTAACAAGCGCACATTGCATCAAGCGACATGACGATGGCTTGTCCTTCGAAACAGAGAAGCACGCTGTCTCCAACAAGAAGCTTCTGTATAAAAGTTGCAAACACTCGTTTTGGAGCAGGTTTCCTAGACCCACGGACTGCTAGTTGGTCCGCAACAGACACATCAACATGCATCAACATGCTCTTATGTCACTTGTAGGTACTAGTTACTAGTAGAATACCAAGGAGACAGCTGTAGCCATGGAAGGAGTACTGGTCTCTCCTCCGGAGACTGGGATCCCATGCAGTCAGCAGGCGAAATCGATGCAGGTCATGTGACTGTGGGAACCCTTGGAGACCCTGAGATCCTGTGGACTTTGGATGACTTTGGCAGGCAATGGAAGCCCTTTGCCTCAAGCTTGATCCAAAGCTGCAGAGTGAATGACTTCCCTTTGGTTTAGATCATTCTAGATCGCTGAATTCCAACTCCAACTTCCCAAAACTTCACTGTTACTGGGGGATCATCACGAATCATCTGAGGAAAAAGAGGTCGCACGAGCCGCAAGCGTTGAATGCTTCGAGGACCCTGGGTCCACCTCGCACCAAGCGACCGACCATTCGCTTCTCACCTTGGTTTGCCACTGAATTTGTAATCCATGCGAATCGATGCATGCATATCCATGCTATGTTCATCTCCGGACAGTCCTTTCAACTGAAGGACCTGGCTGACTTTGCAATCCTCGACCTGCGTGGAGAGGGCATTGGACTCAGCAAGCATAATAAGGTCCTTCAGCCGTCCCAACCCATCCACCGCAGCCCATTTTCTGCTGCAACTTTCTTGTGTAATATATATATATATATATACACGAAGAGAGTGCATAAAATTTTGCATTGACTCACTGATTGATTTTGGTTCAACGAGAGTACGATGTGCATTATTCTGTTCTGAGGGAGTTGCTGTCACTCCCTAAGGGCTTACATACGACCAATAATCATGCAATGCGAAGCAAAGAAAGTCTCCGTGAAGTTTCAGGTTTAACCGCCCTACCGGAGAGCTTTGGGCTCTTGGAAGTTCTGCAAGGCAACCGCTTCTCTGCAGGAGATTCAGAATGAAACAGCATGAAGCAACATGTATCAGCAGTTTCAAGCAACTGTTTCAAAAGCCAAGTTTTTGGACTGCAGGTGTGAGTCTGTCCGACAACCAACTCGTGTCCTTGCCAGAAAGCTTTGGCCAAACTGGCGAGGTTTGACGGATTGGATCCTTACCTGCTTTCGATTTCGAAACAAATCTGTTGAACATGCTGCCATTTCACTTGTAAAATTTCGCCAACATGCCAGGTCAGCTGCAACTATTGCAGGAGTTGAACCTGTCGAACAACAGGTGATAGCCCCAGCTTTCCCAGCCAGCGAATCTAAGAAAATGGTGATGGTTGTTAAAGGGTCGCTGGGCTGCGTGTTTGTGAAGTGCAAACCGTTCAGCCTTCAGGGGCAGCTCAAAACCAGGAAGCCACCAGATCCCTGGTTGAAATTCTCCAGAAACTTTTTTTCCATCCGGAGATTGCGCAGATTGAAATATGCCAAGCACATTTGTCAAATGCCGCTCAAAAGGTTGGAGCAGTTGCCACGCAGCATTGGAGAGCTTCAGCTGCTTGAGGAGTAAAAATCTGAGCCACTGCTTGCAACGAACTATTGCCTCAAGACAATGTCCTGCCTGAACACAAGGAGCCGAAGGTTTTTTGTGCATGTGCTCCAACAGTTTGCTGATGGTAACGATTGATTGTAGTATCGTGGCCAGCTACGATAGCCTGTTGACCATGAACCAAAGGCATCTCACCATTTGCAAAATTGCTCTCAGTCTGGCTGAGGCTGGATTTGGCCAATAACAATCTCTCATATGTGCCAGCTCTCCCAGTGACCAGCGTTCAAGCCAACTGTGAATGTGGGAACCCATGTGTTCCTCAGTGCGTACAAAAGAGTGGTTGACACATCGAATTCACAGAAGTTCTCCGCCTCTTTAGAACCAGTACAGTAGTCTGATGAGCACGGATTGAAAAGTGATCAGGCCGCATATTCCAAAGCTTCGAAAGCTTGTGAAACTCGACTTGGTCTTGGCTTCAGTCGTTTTATAATACCCAGATTGTATCGACTTGTTCCAATTTATGTCATTTTGTTGCACTCTTCTGCACCTTGTTACACTGTGTCTTCAGTGTTGAAACCATCACATTGCCCTTTGGCCTAGCTCATTGCCAAGGCAGGGAACTGTTTGGCGGCAGATTCTTTGGCTCAGATAGGTCGCCTGACGCGACTTCAAAGGCCATGGGAGGAGACTTGGGCTTCCAAACATAGCAGCAATAGGCAGCAAGGCTCAGCAAGGCTAGTTGCCAAAAATTGCCAAACATGTTGTAAACTGCTGGATCTAATGACTCTTGATGCCAAACAGGCTTGATGCACAGCCCTCAGTGCTGCGTTGATTCCTTCATTCCCCACCAATTGAAGTTGATTTGCAGAATCAACTGAGTGAGAATACAGAGCACATGCTCAGGTCTCCGAGAATGGACTTGATGTACTCCCGGACTCTATCACACTTCTGGAAAGTTTGAGGCCCAGAGGCGAAAGTTCTGAAGCCAAAGTTATGTCCAGCTCTGCGCACAGAGGTCTAGAAACCCTCCACGCGCACAACAACAAACTCAGGGAACAAGCCTCAGAACACGCTTGACGCTTGTGCAATCTTGTGCATGTTTGCAGACGACTTCATGTCAGACTCAAGGGAGGCAATTGAAAGGGCGGTCTCGAGACACCGAAACCTGGCGGAAGTCTGCCAAAGTTACCATGCCTTTGAATTCAGATCTTTAATAGACAATCATCATAGAATCATACAGTATGATACACCTCAACTCGCATCTGCAAAGCAGCAACTGGAGACCGCGAAGCAAATTTGTAGTCAATCCGTTTACCATCCAGAAACTATATTTTTAGTACCTGTCGCCGAAGTCCGAATCAAAACGAAGTTGCTCAAAGCTAGAAACCCAAAACTTAAAGCACAAGAAGGCATACAGACGCATCAAGAATTCAAAGGGTGATGAAATGAAAAGACCTGTGTCATAGTCCAAATTTCCATGGTGATTTGCTCAGTAAAGCTGGGTCTCTCATAAGAGTTCCCGTCCATTTCGTTCACTTCCGTTTATGCTCTTGGTATCTCTCATTGATCTTCAATGTCCTCCCTGAGTTCTGAGTGTCATTGCCGTTATCTCTGCAGTGTTGTCACGCGCTGTTCACCTTGATCCCTTCAACGTCAGACTTGGATTGGAGGCTTTGACTGCGGACATTGGGATGCTCAGCTGCCTGCATGAGCTTGACATCAGGCACCTGTCTCAGGCTTCCTCCTTGCTTCAAATCTGAGCATCGATATTCATCTATCATCATCCATCATCTATTCCAATCTACTAAGTCATGAGCTATTGAGAGTCTTCTGTTCGTAGAATGAGTATTGAATTGGTGTAAACATCCAATGAGCGATACTTGCATGCCAGCATAAAGGTTTGATAGGGTAGTTTGTTTGATGTTGTTTTGATCGAGAAGCTCTGACATTCTTGCTCTATGTCAGCCTTTTGGCAAGAAAGGAGACTTGCGCACGGAAACACACATTGTGATCATGTACGATGGTCATCGATGCTCATCAGTTTTGTCCAGAAGTAGCCAACCTCATTTCGCGACAGCGAGCTTGTAAGTCCTCGAACTTCCCTTCTGTTTAGACTGGTTGGACCCATTGTAGTGAAAGCGTAGTATGTTGAGCCATGTTAAGCCTGAATTGGATCAAAGACGAAGCAGTTTCCAGCCATGGAGCTTCTGCGCTACAGGGGGCAGATCCGAAGCCGACTCCTCAAGAAGTTCAGCTCGATCATATTCGATTATTGGTGTGATGGTCTCAAAAAGCATCTTTCAACATCTTTTAGTGTTGATGAACGATGATGAACATCAGGCTTCACAAAGTTGTCGCGATCGATATTTTTGGTGCTCCTGGCGCGTGCTCTGAATCTGTACTGCAACTAGATATTTCTGCAAAAATCTGTGCATGGCCCCCGATAGTGATAGCAGAAACCAGTTCTTCGGGTTGTGAGATGGCGTATTTTTAGGGGTTTACTGTTGTAGTTCAGTAGCAATACTTTCTTTAGTGCGTGGCGGAATTTTATCTACTTGCTACATCCAACAAAGCGAATAGCATCCATTTTCGCCTTGAATCTGCATGTGTATTCAGTTGTAAGATTGGCCCATTCATGCTCTCATGGACACTAAACAGGCTGCATGGGTGACTGCACGGTTGTTTGTTGCAGAAGCAAACAGAAGTCAGCATCAGCATTCTCATCCAGCGTGCTCCACAGTGCGTAAACGCCTACTGTAGTTTAGTAAGTCACTCAAAGTCCGGCCATGGACGGCCATGGGGAGTGATGGTGTTTTTTTCTGCTTGCTACAACTTTAGCCACTGTTTGCATCCGTTGGAGATCAGGGTACCGTTGGGTCTAGTAAGCACAGCAGTTTGTTCCATATACTTTAGGCATCTCTAGGCCAACATTGTAAACCGATGGCAAAGGTACACCCTCCGACGGAGATGGACGACGTTTTCGATTCCAAGATCGTTGCAGACAGATGCATCCTGGCAACTTTCGACTGCTAGTGAAACAGGAACTGTGTCAGAGGAGGCAAAAGTGCTGCCAGGTGGAATAAGATGATCCTCCATTGTGTCTTTGTGATAATGTGTGGCCCCATTCAAGTTCCACACCCGTCTGAACAAGGTGAGCTGGAAAAAAAACTTGATACATGCATCATATGTATATAATTGTATATACATATGTATATACATATGTATATACAGATACAGATGTATATACATATGTGTATATATATATATATACAAGTGTATGTAATGTATATAATTATAGAATGATCGCGCAAGTGTATCATGACCTATTCAACTTAGTATGAGCAGTCAAAGCGGACTCCCTTCTCCACTTCGTCCAAGGAGAGGAAGCCCTTCATGGCCTTTTCCGGATCTGGACTGCTTTTGGCATATTTCCATGGCATAGCCTCTTGGACTGTGGCCTTTTCAGCCTGCTGTCTGTTGCTAAATGATTTAAATGTTGCTACCAGCTGCGATGCCGGCTGCAAGGTGACCTACATCCGCGACCATTTCTTTGTTGACAACTTGGAGCTCTCGGGAATCAGTGGAGGTGCTTTGACGTTGGTGAAAAGTTGCAGGTGGCACAAAATCTTAACTGTCCGGCCAAGGCAAGCAAAACGTGCATACTCAACTGACGAAAAGGATTTTATGATTGAGACACGCTGCATTGAGAGCTTTCAATGTACGACAATTTTCAATCTTGAGCCAGATAATTCTTGCAAGAGATCCAAATCTGAGGTTGCTCAACAATACTGGCACTGGCCATGGGAATTGATTTGTACCAGATCCTCTTGCTGCTCGACTCCTAATTTGTGCCTTTAGCTCAATGTCAAACTTACCGACAACTAGAACCCATCGCCAGAACGACTCCATTTGTTTGATTCACGATCAAATCCGATTGACATATATTCTGCAAAAATATGCAAAGAATTGAGTTTCTAGTCTTCGATCCCCTGACTTCCCTGAAGAGATCTCACCTAGAGAATGGTTGAACATGGTTGAACTATGTTGAACTAAACCAGTGCTTTGACCTCGTTTGGGAATAACATGATTTCTTCATTGCCGTCGATTCTGAGTAGATCGATTTCCCAGACTGATTGACCGCGAAAGCGTGGAGGTGAGCCAATACCGCAGAATTTAGAGTACTTGATAGCATTAAAGTATTTGATAGCATTGATAGAGTCAATCGTTCCTGCCAAAGCCAGCACCAGCCAACTCTTTAACTTGCCTGATTGCCACTTCACCAGCAGAGCTCAAGTAGCCAGACTGAATTTGTTCAGTTTTATCTGAGGCTGGGACTTCACATGAAGAAGCATTTCCTCAAAAAAGGCGTCTATTTAAATGACTTTGAAGCCACTTGGATCAAAGCAAGATTGGATGTCCATATTCAGCAACAAGCATTTGTCCCAGTGTTGTAAAGGTTTGCCTCTTCCAGGAAATGGTGGACTTCACAATGCAACATTGGAAGCAGATCGGGATTACTGATGAAGATGTGGCGGAACTTGCAGCTAGAAAGCAATGTCACATAGGCGCATCATGGCACATAGCCGTTCTTGCGAATGGTGCAGTAACGCAGCATCTGCCGGCGATCCGCTCATTGACACGTGCAGGTGTCACCCAGTGCTTTCCACCAGGGCATTGCTGCATCGAAACTCCCGGAACACTTCGAGACCTGGTAAAGCTTGTACTGTCCTCGATGAGTGTGCCTTTGCAACAAATATTTGGATCTATATTTGGATCTAAATTTGCCTAGTGGTGACTTTGTCAACCTTGTCGACCAACACGTTTTGGAGACTATTTATCAAGAAGATCGAAAAACACTTTCTGGCGGACGCGACATGTCGTTCCGTCCTTTGGGAAGTCGGGACATTGAGCTTTGGATAAGAAATGAATTGCACCCCACCGAGGTAGTGCCATTCTTCAGAACACCAGGCATGTATGAAGGCCCCTTGATGTCAACGGCGCTACTGAAGTTTTGTTGCTTGCATTGCCCATATCACCATCATATATACATTACATATATATATATATATATATATGTGCAACATATTCACATTTATTCTTTGGACGGCATTCTTTGGATACCCCTGGTAGATGCCTCAGGGAAGTACTATGTTGATGGTGGCTTCTCTGCGATGTACTCTGTTCCTGCTGGTCAACGCTGGGACGAGGCTTTCTGAATGTCAGATTGATTCAGATGAGGAAGTTGCATGGAGATTGGCATGGGCAGTGATGACAACGAACATAGCTGGAGGTCATCAAAGTCACCTGTTTTCCTTGGTGGGCGACACTGTTTCCTCCGGCAATGGGTGTGGCTGATATCCAGCCACGACGCTTCATGCCAACAGAGGCAGAAAACTCAGGCAGCTGTGGCAAGTTATGGTAAAATCTGTGTAGTTTATGCTTCCTTGCCATGCTCACTGTTTCAGCCACCCAGGTAATTGTCCTTTACCCATGGCGACATCAAAGGGGGCTGCAGCTTGGATGAATAGATCTTGTGCATATTAAAAGTCATCTGCCAAAAAAAGAGGAAACATTTGGGGCAACATATTGGGGCTAGACCTGCTCAGGATCAAGCAGGGCTACGAAGATGCCAAGGAACAACACCAGCATTTGATCGCCAGAGGCTTGCGCCCATTGCCCAACGCACCGCTGACACCGTGGCCTGAAGCCCAGTGAGCGACAAGCAAAACCCAGCGCACCATGAACCCGAGGGTGTGTCCCTTTCAGTGATAGATATCATATTTGTCAAATTTATTGCCATGTTGGAAACATGATGGTTAAGCCTCGGATTTGGGGGGTACCCGGTTTTCTGACAAACCCACAGAACCAACACATACCAACACATACTAATTTGATTCAATGGGTGGAGAATGGAGAAGTGATGACATCAGGTCGGAATGGGAGAGCCTCTTTGCTGGCATTGATGAGGACAATCTGCCCCCCCTGAGCTCGCAGTGGCTTGGTCTTAGACTGTTAGACCATACCTTGCGTGCATATAAGTCACGAAAGCTAGCGGTAGCTAGCTGGAGTTTCTTCTTGCTTTAGCAAGGGATGGGGCGGACCAAATGCCAAACGCGTGATTTTTCACGCAAACCCCCNCCGCCCTCCCTCCCACCTGACGTCCTGCTACAAATGGGAAGTAGCATCAAGCTACAAAATCAGTTTGCAATGAAGGCGTAAGTATTGCAGCAAGGTCATGGCAACAAGGTGATTGCAACTCAAGTTGTAAATATTGCAAGAATCGAAAAGGGGCATTAAAAGGGTCATCAAAAGAGGCACCAAAAGGGGAACCACAAGG
>BGPT01001309.1:66109-86072 GCA_003297045.1 Symbiodinium sp. clade C Y103
CTTTTTGGGCTCGTTGATAGCTCGTTCGTAGCTCGTTTTGACCTCGTTTTTTTGGGGGCACCCACAGCCCAACTTTCTCAAGTACGACACAGCTGAATTCTTTGTTTCTGGCGAGCTTCTGAAGAACGNGGGGGCACCCACAGCCCAACTTTCTCAAGTACGACACAGCTGAATTCTTTGTTTCTGGCGAGCTTCTGAAGAACGTAAACAAAGGAAATCCTTTGTATCCGTTTTCTTGATTTTGATCCAAAGATTGGATTTTCTGAATTCATTGGCGCCCGCAATGAATTCTTACAAAAAATGATGCTCGTGATGTGACTTCAGCGTNACTTCAGCGTCGTGATGTGCTTTGGCTTTTTCGTGGCGCCCGCCACACATGATGTGCCTTTTGCGGCGTGATGTGACTTAAGTCGAGAACTCGTACATATACATATCAACTTACAGCTTTCTCACCATCCCCATCACCCTCATCACCCTCATCTTCTCGTCCCCCCAGTCCGAGACAGGCGCGAGAGCTGGGAAGGAAAGATCTCTGCAGTGCGCAGATGGACACGAACTGCTTCCACTTCACGGTGGAGGCCGTGACTAGTGACGGTCCCCGGACGGCCGTTGACGTGGTGCGGGCGGCCTTTCGGATACTGGACTATAAGCTGTCGCAATTTATGGATGCTCGGCATGTTTTAACTGACATGTCTGGGAGAATTTGTGGCTTAAGATTGTGGGGAGTTCACCTAGTTGACTCCGGAGTATGGGGATTTATGAGGTTGTGACATTTTGGTCTTAGTGGAGGAATGTGTGGATTGATTGTGGTGAAACACTTTTAACATATGATAATTTTTTGTATTTGATTTGTGTTCTAATTTCCAACCCTATGAAAGATATGGGGTTTTATTAGGTTATTCCGCTGTGAATGCTGCAACTGGAAGTATCCATGTTTCGGAGTTCTGGGTCGAACAATTTTAGCTGCTTAACGCCCCATTTCGACCTGCTAGATGACCCCCCACCAACTGGTGCAGAGAGGCTGAAATGACCCTCCACCCCATGACTAAGGAAGATGCCTATGGCGATGAGATTAGCCATCATCTGCCCTTACATCCCAAGGGAGCGGTGTGAGCTCCGAAAGTTGGAAAAAAAGGACCAGGGGTCAGCCGTGGACGCCGCCCGTTGATATGGACTGGGTCAATACCTAGGGCCTAGGACATCCATTTAGGTTCGTCCGAAATGTAGCTATCCCCAAATTGCCATCTGACGACTCTTCTTGCTCTTGCTATTCAAAAACCAAGGTTTTGAAGAAGAAACTTTTCTGATTGGTGGTTTCAATCACCTTCTGTTTTCCATCGCAAAGATTATTATCCCATAATTTGTTTTCACATGTTTGGGAGGAGCTGGAACACTCAACCAGTTATCCATATGCAATTGCCATGGTGACCATGGTGTATCATTTATCTGAATTGGGTAGACCTAGCCAGTTGCAGCCCTTGACTTCCCACCATTTCGGAGCCAAGCCAGGTGGGGGTGGCAACCTCTACTTGTCAGTGACCTCAGGGTAGTTCCATGGAAGATCCACAGGGACCCCCTAATGGATGGGACAGCTATTCCCATGGTTGCTTCCCCACGCGAAAATCTTCCAAATTTTGGCAAAAAGGTTCGTTAACCATCTGCAAACGCTTTTTTCTTGGCTCTTGCAACGAGAAAGAAACGTAGAGATCAATCTCAACCGGCAGAGAAGTAGGGAAATGTCGGGAATAACTTGTTTGTGGAAAGGGTTGTCAATTTTAGAAATGTTTACCCTCTAGCAACGGTCACCACCTTGCACTGGAAAACATGTAGAGCCTGTAGAGCCATCTGAATTTAGGTCTAAGACTTTGGAACAGCAACCTGCCAATGCCAAACTTCGGCCTAGCCCAAGGCCTTGTGACAAAGGGGTAGTACCCACACTGAATCCCGTTCTGAAGGGGTTTTGACTATTCTTGGAGTTCTCCTTTGTGAATTCATTATTGATTGTTTGGGGCACTGCGGTTTGAAAACCAATGATGCCCTCATGCAATGTATTCTAGTGGCGAAGCATCCTTTATGCCAAACACACTGGGCCTCAACGACGAGTACAAACCTGCCAATTAGAAATCCAAGTGTTCATAGGTGAATCATCTACTCTCCCGGGAGATGTTCATCGACTTTCCCATTCTCACATGTAAATTGTAAATCATCCAGTTTCATGCAGGTGACTCATAGCTGTGGAACATGGACCATTTAGTGCAATGATTTCCCTAATCGAAACAGTGATTTTCCAGTTCGCGAACCGTTAGTTTACCAAAAATGAATGGATTTTTCATGTTTTTTCATGGATTTTTCATGGTTTGCCAGATTTTCGGGGAGGATTTTCTCCCCAACAAATCCCCCCCTGGACGTTTTGACCGCCGCCGCGGCCGCCTAGGACGTGTCTGAGACTTCGCTTTGAAGAGCGTGGGAGCTGGAGCAAAGCCCTCGAGCCTCAGGTAGTGGGGGGTGGATGGTGAATTTTCTGGGGGATTTCCAAGGGATCTACTTGGAATATGGCTATGGCTCAAAATTATGGTACCAAAAATTGTCATTTTTAATGGTAAATTAACATAAACCAACCAACTATAGGGTGAATAATTTTGAGCCATACCCATATGGCTGTGTCTGAGAATGGGGTATACCCGCAAATGGCTATCTTCATAGGGGAAATGATGACTAACCAATGGATTTAGGGGCACACTACTTTCAAACAAACCCATATACACCCCCTATGTGATGATTTACCTATAGAGAGAAAAAAAAACCTCATGTCATTGTTCATAGACTAAGATAGATGTGGAAAACCTCCATTATCATAGGTATATATATATATATATATCATCTATAAATGGAGGGTAAATCATCTATGAAAAGATCTTCTGGTAAAGTGACATAGATAGGGAACATCACCATTTTTGAGTAGCTAAATCATCGAACTCAATGAGCCATTTTCCGCGTATATATATATATAAATAACCCACTTGGAGGATATAAGCCAATTATATATAGGAAAACCCCACGGAATGGGGACTTACTGACTAGGCTTATTTTCACCACTTGCGATTTGTGGGATGATGGGAGCTGGACATGGACGAGGACGAAGCTGTTCTTTGCGTAGGGCATAGGAAAAATCGGGAGCTCAACCAGGAACCAGAACTGTAGAACAATTACTCTCTGGTGAACTAACATAGCTATTGAAAATGGCCATTTATACTGGATTTTCCCATGAAAAATAGTGATTTTCCATAGTTATGTTAGTTTACCAGAGGGTACTCAAGACTATTCAAGACTTTAACTTCTTAGTTCGACATCACAAAAACAATGGCCATGGATGGACAAATCATGAAGACATCCTCAACAGAATGCTATCCGGTGGTTGACTTCCTGGGGCGAAGTCCAGCTTTTGGCAAAGGAAGTGGGGATGGGTGAAACCCTATGACAGCATCTTTGTCCAGGACGAGCATCCACAACCAGCAACTATCTTGGTGGGAAAGCAAGGATAGTAGGGTGAACTGACCCATAGCCATATATTATCCATATTCCATCATATTCCTATACGTAGGCCTACATATTGTATATATATATATATTATATCATCGTCGATCACTGTTTGGGGTGTATGTACTTGTTTTTCTGCAAACAAGGTATGTACCCCCATCCGATCCCATGGTTTATCATCATTTCCCCATTAAACCTTGACAAAGTATGGGTGCAAATCTCCCAATTTTGAGACACGTTGAATATTATGGTGTTGGCGGTATCTCCGTGGGAAGAATATTGCTCGTTTCAAGCACACCTACTTCCTCTCATGATTGTCCTTTTCAAACTGGTTGATCGGGTGATAGAGGGGGCGCCCCCATTGAACACTAGTAGGTGAGCTACATTAAGTATAGTTTATTCAGGACTTATTATTTACCCGGAAATAGTCCAGTCTTGTCTGGTGAATAGTGGTTAAATTGAATTCGATGATCCCAGTCCACTAGTATTTAGACACACCATTGGGCCCGGAAATAGACAGTTCCAATACCAAACCCGTGTTTCTAATGGGGAATTTGATACTACCCTCTGAGAGGATTTTCCCATTATAAAACCTTCATTTGCAGGGGTTTCGAGTTGCCACGTTTGATGACACCGCAGAGTAAGGAGGAAGGGAAGAGTTGTGTCCCCACACATCCCACAGGTAGATCATAGCGTGGTGCCAGAGGGCGAAGGTGCCGAAGGCGGGTGGTGATCCTTCACTTGAGCCGTGTTCAAAACCCTTGTTGGTTGATGATTCTAGGGGGGTTATACTACCCTATATTGGGGATTGTCATAATCCATGATTGGAGATCCTGTCAACCAACCAGTATAACGGAATGAAGGCGAATTTTTTGAGCACTGCTCACTTATATAGCGGTTGCAAGGTGGTACCTTGTAGTTACGTTGATTGGTTTGTAGCCCCTACTACCTACATAAATTTTACATATATACATATGCCCTAGTTATCACTTGGGTTTGTCTGAACACTGGGTAGTCCGTAAATCCACTGGTTTATGAATGTCCAAGTTGGTTGATAAAGTCTAATAAATCCACTATAGTCATATCCACCGTGATCATCCACCGCCAGGAGACAGGAGTCCTGATGGCGCCAGTCCGGCAAAGCTACAAAAGGCGAGCGATGAAGACAGATGTTGGGTAAAAATTGGTAAAATCTGATATCTTCGGGGAACATCTCTGAAAAGTCTTGGGAAAACCAATGAAGATCTATGTAATTAATGTAAACTCTGGATTGTAGAATCTTTGGGGAAAATCTATGAACAACTCGCCATGAATAGATGCGTTTGGGGTTTGGACATGCACCCAGCAAATGATCCTAGAAGTCCGCGTGAAATTGGCCATTGAGTTGGATAAGTTGTACAGTACTTACCTTACTGGCCGATCTCACTGTACAAGATGGATCAGGATGGTAGACATACAGGAAGCCATGCCAAGCTGGCGCTGGTAATCCTCTAATTTGGGAATTATCCCTAAAATTTCCCCTGTGACTGGTGATTGGGATATATATATATATACATATATATATATATATGTAATCCCCCAAAAAAGGTCGGTGATTGTTATGGGTTGTACCCAGATCATTAATCTATAGAAGCTTCCAGGATAATTCGAGTGTGATTTGGGGACCATGGGGGCAGCATGATGGGAACACATCCAAGCACTTTGGGATACCATTGGTGGGAAGTTATGGAGACATATCGGAAACTATACAGGATTGTCCCAACGATCGTAACTGGTACTGTAAGTAGGGTTAGCTTCTCCACACATACATGGGATAACCCAAGAATTAGGAGATTTAACAAGCATGGTTTCTCAGCTGGGTGGTTGGGTCCCTTTGCACATTTTTTCATTTTCTTCAGTTATGTAGTGCTCTTTGAAGAACATAAGATCTACGGCCCCCAAACTTGGGTTCCTCACTGCAGCAGCGACCTGTTGTGGAATTTTATGGAACTCTTGGGTCCCAAGATGTCCCGGGCATAAGTTGATGATGTGTTTGTCTATGCCTTTCTTGGGATACCTCATTTTTAGACACACCAATATATCTCGGATTGGTTACCCTCTGGTAAACTAACATAACTATGGAAAAGCACCATTTTTCATGGGAACATTAACTATTTCTATGGCCATTTTCAATAGCTATGTAACAAATTACCAGAGGGTAGTGCTCAGTAGTCCAGGCCCAAACTCTAAAGCTTGTTGCACATTAGAACCACCTCAGTGCGACCTCGTCGAGTTTGCCGTGTTTCGTAGCGCGATAGCATCCTTGAAGATCAAACATGGCTTGAAGGCTTGAATCATCCTCAAATTGGATTTAGATTGGTGACTCGTTCCAATTTGATTATTTGATGATTGTCCTACTAAGTTCACGTTCCTCGTCTTGATCAGCAATTTGAGTTGAGTTAATTCTGATCAGCAGGTGTGTTCATCATCATTTTCACCCTGGGCGATTTCAGGGGTCTACCCCATTTTCAGACACATCGCAGGAGAAATCCAACCACTGGCTGACAGTACCTCCCAGGCCAGGCGAGTGGCCCTAAAGGATGGCCTTTGTTGGTGAAGAGAACTTAGCAGCTAGGTGAATTCCTATAGTTTATGGTAGATGATATTATAATGAACTAGTATTCATGGGGTGAAACTAAACCAAGAAACATTTTTTTTCACTGTGGCCCTAGCTTTGTAGAAAGGGAACTGTGGGGATCGGTGATAGAAAGTATGGAAGATGATGAAATTGATTGATGTGGATTTGTCTGAAAATCGGCGAGTATCCTCCAAACTTGGCAACTTCACTAGGAAACATGTTTTTTTAAACCACGGGATTTTGGGCGTACCATTTTGAGAAACCCATGCCAGTACACCCTGGTTGATCACTTAGCTTTATTCCTAAATGGTTTCTATACAATATTATACAGTATATACCACCCAATGAACCCAACCGGGCGTTGATTGGTCCGGGGATTGACGTTCCCACGTTTGTCTTATATCGATGTGTGTCCACATTATGACATGTTGGTGTTGTTTGTTTGCGTCATGTTATGCATATACATGCATTCAGCGTGATCCGCCATCTTTTAATGACCATATTATGTTTCTCAACATGATTGACCCGCGACCCCTATTTTGGGACGTTGAACATGACCAATTTCGTAGGTCCATGGGGACCCCATTGACCTAAAACCAGGAAAGATTTGATGGCCCATAACATATATATGGTATTCAACTCCATATTGCGGTATTTAAATATATGGTTATATGGTACTGTATTCAAATATATGGTAAATCATGGTATATCCACTTTCTGTACCCATTACTTCCGAATTCAATGCCCATTGCAGTCCCGTTTACATATGCCGTCGACGTGTTCGACAAAGTCAAATACAGGGGGGCTACCCTAAAACCATTGGTTTCCCAAAAACAAATGAACCATTTTGGTTCACTTACAGGTCGTCCAATTTGTAGTTAGGGAACCACCATTTCGCATAAACTGGTTAAACCCTTATTTTTACAGTCAAACCACCATTCTTGTTGGTTGATTCCCCGAATCCCATGACTTGTTGACAACTTGGGGCGAAACCCCATTTGAAGAACCTCCACACTGCACACACAGCGCCCTCCCCGTGTCAAACAATGTCAACCGCAGGTGTGAGGAAGACTCCTCCAGTAGCAACAGCAGCCCCACGCCCCGGAAGTTCCGCAGCAAGCTGGTGCCTCTAGCCTTCGGTGCCTTGACTGCTGGTTCTCCTTGAAATAAATGGACACAATGATGGATTGGAACTGAAACACCAAGAAATCTTGGGTGGTTGATAGCCAACAAGACATCGGGGGTGTATCTTGACCCCCTGAATTTGACAACCTGAACAAATAGATCCCGAAGATGATTCTACTATTGAATCTGTGTTGGATTGAATTTTTGGGTTCTACTGCAACCCACAAACATTGGGGATGTTGGCCAATAGAACTCTGGCTTTTACAATAGGTGACTGGGAGAATTAGTGAGTCAATGAGGTTATGTGGGAGTATTGCTTCAAAACTGGGAACGCGCCCCAGCGAACTGAATGAATCGGGTTGTTCACCACTTACCAAGTACCAATGTTGGACCAACTGGGATGATCCTCCGAGTGGGACTCGCCTCAGTGTGAGATGTTCCTGCAAATGATTAGGCTGACGTATCAGATAGTTTATCAGTGTATAGCAGTATATAATACTATATATATATAAATAGTATAAATATAACAAATATATACCATTGCCCTTTCCATTGCTGTTCTGATCACTCACTCCAAAGTAATCAAGGCCAACATGCCTCAGTGACGGGGGGGGGGGTACTTTCCTATGTTTCTCCTTTTTGGGCTAATGTAAATGGAGTACATGTGGGGAATGGCTCCAGATGATTGGCTGCGTTTGGCACCCCAAGGTGGATGGTTTCAGATCCTCGCAATGACCCCCTCAAGTTGAGTCAATTGTTTGCCAATTGCAGGTTGCCATGCAAGTAAAATTTGTAGTTTCTGTTTCCATCTTTTCCCCATTCTATCTTCACCGATATTATTTACTTTTCACTTCTCAGTCTTCATGGAAAAATCTCAGAATACCCGGTTAAAGGTGCCCCCCAAAACACGTCAGGCCTTCTGTTTCGGGGTGCCCATCCTGCACAGGCTATGCCGCTGACAGCGTGCTGCTGCAGCAGAGCACGGTGACCGCCAGCGGCTTCTGGGCCAGGGCGCTGGGAGGCGGGCTGTGCCGGAAAAGGACGGAAAGGACGAGGGTAAAATGAGGGGAATGGTATTTAGTTAAGATGTTCTTTTCACTTAGTAGGGTTGGTTTTTGTTTTGGTATGATCAGGTTATGATTCAGCTATGATGTTCGAAATGTATGATACCAACATTTGCATCAACCAACAAATCCAGTGTTTCGCAGAAAAAGCGAAGTTGGGTCCTCAGTCACAAGTTTGTGCTCCTGGCCTTCGCTTTTACTTGGGTTTGCATCCTAACAGGGTATCCCTTTTAATTGGATGACTAATCATCTAATATGTTTCATTAAGATGGCGATATTGTCAACACTAACTCTATATAGTGGTTTCTGATTTCATCTATATCAAACATGTGTCAAATGAAAAAGTGGCATTGCTCAGAAAGTGAAGACTAATAAATGATGAATCGTCCATTGCCATATCAAATTACTGGAGGGTGCCCTCTGGTGAACAAAGGTCCCAAGTTTCCCCCAGCTGTGTGATTTTACAATATTCTACCTGTGGAAAGTTTCTTTCCCCAGTGATATTGAATTTACAGAGGGCAATAATCCCTTTGTTGGGCGAAGAAAGGGTAGCCACCGCATATGGGTATGTCTGAAAATGTGTTGTACCGGTATACCCCAGCTGTGGCCATGGGACTAACTTTTGGGTCGTTCCCTTCACTTTTTCAGACACACCAATATGATCCAATATGGGTCTGGGTCCAAACCTATGAAATTCCCATATGACTGGGGAAATCAACATCCATTCACCACCTATTTTAGCGTACCATCCGGGTTTCCGCGGGTTTTGACTCATAGCCATATCTTTCTTCAACGGTGAAAGGGGCTCGTGGTTAGCACGGCAGGCAATGACGTGGCGGCCAAGAAATCTGCCGTGGATGCAGATGGAGGCGGCTGGGATGTGGTGCGGGAAGATGGTCGGTCATCCATTCAGTTTTATGGGGATTTCCCCTAGGATAAACTAGCATAGATGTGGAAAATCAATGAACATCAACATTTGTAGACTCTTATGCCGGGGAAACCATGCTTTTTCCACATCTATGTTACTTTACCCTGGGGTATACCTGGAACTGCAAACAACAAGAAATAAATGGCCGTTTACCTTTGGTCGAGAAGAATCCCTACGTACGAAATGGTTGTTTGGCGAAACGACCATCGGTTTCTGGTTGTTTGGATTTCCAGCTATACCCAATATGGTTGGGTTCCTCTTTATGATGGGATGACAATAGCCACCAAACATTATCTTTTGACCTTTGCACATGTGGTTCTGGCTCAACATTATTGATCCCAACTGGGACCGTTGCAAAAAGAGGACCACTGTCATACTGCAATACTCCTTTGCTATTCATTCCTTTTTGGAGCCAAACACACACTCGCACACACACATGCAGTTGGAAAGTCCAAGTGAGATACATGCGGGACTTTTGTTTTCGCAGCAAGCTATATATTTGTTTGGTACACTAGTTTGCCAGAGAGTAAGTGTAGACCTCTTGTAGTCAATGGTTTTGTTCAACTCACAAAAGGATACAAAGGATACAAAAGGAACATGCTGGTTTGATAACCAATTCGTGACAATATATTTGATATTCTCCACTCAAGCATGGCTCTAGGAAATTTCCGTATTTGAATGGAACATCTCTTCATTGTGTATAACTTCGAGATGTTCAATGGAGGGACAGCTCTTCATTTTCTTGGTTCAATCTATGAATTCACATGTTTTTGCTTATGATATGTTCATTTTTGCTGGATAACGCAATAGGATCATGGTAAATCCATCTGACAGCGGTTTTTGGAACAGTCTTGTTGATTTCCAACGCGCATACACCATGTTTTTTCTTTGTTGATGTCTCTATTTTTTCGGTGAAGATCTTATAAGAGACATGGTCCATCCCTTGCCAGGTCTGGCCATGACTGCCAAGCAGCTGCGGTGCGGGGGTTGATGTGGGATGTGCATCCTAGTTGATCCCATCGCTACCAAACACCCCTAAGAAATGATTCCAGATATGTGGTTTTATCCCCTACTAAACCATGGTTTCTGGGGGAATATTAAGGGGAATGACGAAGACTCAGGATATTCCACATGGAACTGAGGTATGATATGGTTCTTACCCCCTAGCTGGGATGCACCCCCAAGTAGAAATCCAAATGAGTCCAATAAACATGGAAGGTAGGATAGTTTAACCATCTGGTTTTGTAGCCACCAACATTGGGACTTCAGCAATTCAACATGGGCAAACATGCTGATCCATGAGGAACTTCGGCTGATTCCAACATGTGGATTTAAGCAGCCAAAAATGGGGATGACTTCGGAAAACCGAGGAGCTTATAGTCTTACACATATGACATTCCTTGATGATAAACAAAAAACACATTACCTAGAAATGAGCCTGACGATTTTAGAGGTGATGAAGCGCCAACAAAATGTGTGGCTCAACAGTAAAAAGCATCAAAGATAGGGATATCACAAACAACCAGGGAATCAGTTCACAGTATATGATTGTCACCCCATCGTCGGGGGTTGAAACCAGCCCACTGGCCTTGACCGCCCATTGGTTTGTAGCTGGGCTATATCTGCTCTGCAGTTACCCATCGGCAAATGATTCGCAGTGGTTCTTAGACCACTCCTTAGCCTTTTTGGTCAGTAAATGGGTTTATATCAGGTTATATCACCTCATACATATCCCATTCATCCACTTACTAGCTGTTAGCGGTGTATATCCAATAGGCTATATCCCACATTAACCCGTCATACCAGTCATATCTATTGTTAATGCGTTATTTTCCCTTGCTAATGGGTTACACATCCCATTTAACACAAGGGTCAAATCCATATATTATATTATGCATATCGTGGTAACACCAACTTTTGAGTCTTTTTGAATTGATTTGATATAATTTATATATATATATATTTGATATAGCTATCCGTGCCTCATCCGTTCGCGCTACCGGCGCCAGGCCAGTGCGCGGCGCTGCCACGTCGCAGTGTCGAAGTGCACGGGGCTTGGCGCCGCCGCGCGCCTCGTATTACTTCGAGCTGGAGGCGATGTCAGGGGGAGGCGGTCGAATTCTACGGGCAAGTAGGTTGTAACATGTTGTAACCTCATTTAGAAGTGGGCTAAGCACAGCTACCCAACTTACAACGAGGTATGTAACCTGCTTCCAAAGTAGGATGAAGCACCATGATACATCGACTTCATTTATCTGGCAATGAGTACAAGGTGGGGCCCCATAAATAGCTAAGTTGGTTTATAACTAGGCTGTCTATGATTTGTGGTAGATATAGCCATAGCTAAGGGGGTTTACAAACCAACTTACAACTGGGGGGCGGGACATCCTAAGGATATCATGATATCTGCAAGCATATTGATGCGCGTATATGGCCCATTTATATACATTATATGTTGTTTTATTATGTTTTGTCGTTGCGAGGGATACATCTATGATTGGGTGCTCACCACTTCCCTTATGCCACTGCCCGTCAGCAGGTTCTGCAGACTGAACTTGAGACCAGCCGAACTTTGGCGCCCCTGGACTGCCTACAGCGCGGGATCTGCAAATTACGAAGCCCAAAGGCTTCGTGAAACCAGCCAAAATGGAGAAGTTTTGTCCACGAATGAGAGATACCCCAATTCATGGCAAAACAAGATTGGGTAGATGAGGTTTAGAACCGCTGGACTTTATTTTTGGG
The DNA here is from genome assembly GCA_003297045.1 of Symbiodinium sp. clade C Y103. NCBI lineage: Eukaryota > Dinophyceae > Suessiales > Symbiodiniaceae > Cladocopium > Cladocopium sp. clade C. The sequence goes on from BGPT01001309.1 coordinate 78,123, forward strand.
ACAAGCACATTGGGAAAGCAATGAGATCCAAAATTTGAAGCTGATACGTGCGTCAGTTTCCAGGTTTCCAACTACTTGATTTATTTTTTGGCTTGCTACTATGTATGAATATCAGCATTTATACAGGTACAAGACATAAATGACTCACAAAAGTACTCAGAACAACACTCCCTTTTGGGTACCAGGCTCCCTCAAAAGATTTCACACCTCAAGCTGCTGGAAAAGCTTCAAAGCGCATGTTTCAGACAATCTTCCAGACCCAAGATTGCAGCCAGTCCAACTTAGACAGGCTATCGAGATTTTTTAGGTATACCACCTCACCAGAAATGGTCGGTACTTGGCCACCCCTCGAGATGATGTTGACTATTGGGCCCACCATCCTTTTCGCTGTCCTGCTTGGGGCGCAGGAAAGAAACATAGTACGTGGTTGATAAGCCAGGTTGAGAACTGGGGCATGGTATATCCCACATAAGTCGGTTAATTATTCCATTTGGTTGCTATCAGTTATATAATATATTGTTATCATATGTCTATATTACATTGTATTTTTTTTTATAAGTAATACGTCGGGTAACTTCAGTTACTGTTTACTGTAGGATAACTTCAGCTGCAGTACTTGTCATCATTATGATATGGTTTCATGACTTGACCCATAGAAGTGACAGCCCTTGGTCCAAGGCTTGGCTTTTGCTGGTCCAAGGGCCTTCGGATGCAGGAGCGGATTGGAGGGGCGTCCGATGAATGTGGATGGGGTTTGCTTTAAAGGGAAACGAAACAGTGTCGTGAGGATATTAGAGGCATTTGAGCATCCATATATGAGGGTTTCCATATTCAACTGGGGGTACCCCCAAATCATTCATTTTAGTGGGATTTTCCATCATAAACCATCCATTTTGGGGTACCCCCATTCATGGACACGTTGGAATTCCTGTAAGTGGTCCCCGTAAGTTGATTCTTTAAGATTAGAGGCTGGGATCGTGATCCCCAACAAGAATCGACGAGTCATATTGGTGTGTCCTCAACACGAGGTATTTCTGTACCTCAAAATGGCAATTCTAAGGGGACAAATAAGTAGCAATCAGTGGATGTTGGGGATATCCTATAGTATCATAAGGATGGATCAGGATGGTTGGTTTTATACCCCCTTTTGTTGGGCATAAATCCGAGAGTGACATCAATTTCCGTGCTTCATTGGCTGGATCCTTATTTGATGATTGCCTTCCGGTAATCAACCATGGCTGGCTGGAAAATCCACTATTTACAGATGTTTTTCCGATTCAACAAATTCATTTATAGGGGAGTTGCCATCCAGCCACATTTGATGACACTGGAGGGGTAAATCCACAATCGACCATGTGAAAAAATCAGAAATAGAACATGATATACCCTCTGGTAATTAAATGTAGCTATTGAAAAATGGCCTAGTCGAAATAGTGGGTATTTTCCCATGAAAAATGGTGATTTGCCATAGTTATGTGGCTGTTTACCAGAGGGTAACCGTATGATTCTCATGCCCTGCCTCGTGAGGACCCTTTGCCTCAGGAGCTGTCCGGCAGCCCTGTCTGGCTTCGCTTCAGTCAGCAACCAACATACTCGGGCAGTTCCAGTTAAACATGGAGATAGTGGAATGATATTGATATAGATATGTACAGTAACATACAGTAACCATATTTTGTTTTTGGGTATATCATATATCCCAATTTTGGGGGTTTATAACCATGGCTGTACCTGTGCAAGTCATCCCAAATGCGCTCCGAAACATGGGTTGTGGACCTGGATTACAGACTATCCCCCCAACAGTGGTGATGATTGGTGATGATGAAGGTTTGGAAGTAATGGAGCCAGTGCAACACAATTTCAGAATTGACCACTTCGGTGGTCTCCCTGAAAAAAACTGAAGCATCGCAGAGCCATCACAGATATGCTGAGGGGACCATGTGCACGGAAGCGGTATAGTGAAGATAGTGAGTAACTTGGATGGCTATGGTTTACCCAAAGATCATAGATGATTCCATTGATGGAATCGTTGTCTTTTCCCTGGTGCGCACTGTATTGCTAGAAAAAAGCACATCCAATCCCTTGGTCAATCCTGTATACGAATTGTGACCTGGTCCGCTCGGATATGTTTTGTTTATATCAGCTATGAACAAATACCTCGGTTGATTGGTGACGAAAGGGACAGCATTTTCAACCAAGTAGCATTTCATGAGATGGGACAACTTGATATGTTTAAATGGCTCATATGGTTTTTGCAAGATGTGTGATTTTACAACATCAAACAGGTGGACTCCCCTTGATTGCTTCATGGCTTGAAAGAACAGTTTAGAGGACCCCTCGATTTTTGGTGTGAAACACATGGCTTCAAGCGCAACATTTACCAAAAATTCCATTGATTGATGGGTGTATTGGTTTCACATCCCCATCATCTCCCTGACATGTGAAACACGAAAAATTAAGTTGAAACCCGCCAGCTCTGGAGGCCCGGCTCATTCCTCCTGGGAGGCGGGCAGAAAGGATCTTTTCCATGGTGATTTTTGAGATGGGGGGAATGAACATCCAGCAATACCGGCTATTTTGATGTGGGTAAATTTACCCACAAACTGAATGGTTCATCCTCCGCATTTTCTACACCATAATATTGGGGTCTCCCAAAATCTGAAGATACAAAAAATCATACAAGGTACCATCAACTTAGGGACTGACTTTTCTATCTTTTTGGCAAGCGCTGAATCGTTTCTTCCTCCACTCGAATCGAGGGGTGAACCGAGTGGCATTTTGGACCTGGCAGGTGAGCTTCCGCGTGCGCTCTTTGGGGGTACGGAAATTTGCAGGCCAGCTGCCTGACTCCAAAAACTTGCCTAATCCATGCTGGCGAACTCGGGCTGGTTGTTTCGAGTATAGTTGTTTGTTTGTTACTATCTGCTAAGCGGGACAATCCTCTAAGTCGTGTGATGCTTGATGGCACCTCATTTTTGTGAGATAAACGCCCCCCGTTTTTCGTTTGTTGGACCTGGCAGTTTTTTTCTCAAACCGCCATGTTTGCTGGCGCCCCCCTCCCATCTTTCACTTGCCGACCCATCCGAGACCGGACGGCTGGCGGCCCGTAGTACATGTGCTCTCTGGCAGCCGCGTGGGAGCTTTGCTGGAGGCCCATCGGTGTCCTCCCAGATGAGCCCTTTTCAGAAATGTAGCATTGCCGCGGAAACGCCTCATTACCACTAGGCGAATTTTCTACAAATGGAAGATTTCCATGTTTGTTTACCAGAGGGTAATTACGTTGATGAGCCATGAGGTTCGATGCAGCCTTTGCAAGCCAACAAAGTCCATATGGTGGAGTATGGCCGGGGGTAAGTAGATAATTAGCTGAACCATAATAAACCATCCATGTAGTTTGTGATTTCAGTCATTTCTCACTTTTGATCTCGACCTTGGGTAGTAAACCCAAGGAGTTGACCAATCTGCAACCTAATCTAAGTTGAAGCCACTCCTTACGAAACCGAAGGGGGGCAGAGCCATGGGCGGGACAGTGGGAGGACAGTTTCTGACATTCAAACAAGTGCACAACAACGAAATGCTGGAGGAAAAGAACACCAAGACCAATACTTTTTTCGCATCCAATTGGGAACCTCCCCTCACCCCGGCTTGAATTTGCCATTTATCCAATCACTTCAGTAGAGGTTTTGGTGTTTTCACGTACTACACTGGCAAGGATATCATTTGGTCAAACGATTTTACAGGTTTCTCAAGGCCATTATTCCCTAATGGTACCGTTGACCTTGCTCAGGTGAGAGATCATGCGGGGCGACCTGGAAAATGTTGGAAGCTTCATATGCTGGGATGATTCTCAGGGTAGAGGGGTTTCCGAATGTGTCCTGTGAAGAATGTGCATTAATGTGGTACACCCAATGCCATCTACAACATGATCACTATCATGGTCACCAACATGATGAAGTCATTATCATCACCATCATCACCATCATCATCATCATCATCATCATCATCATCATCATCATCATCATCAGCATCATCATGGTTCTTACAATCATCACAACGACCAGAATCACCATCACCATCATCATGAAGATGATCACCACAATCGTCTTCATCATGGTCAGCGCTTTAGCATCGTCATGATCACTCGCACGGTCATCCGCACAGGATCATTTACATCACCATCAGCATGATCACTGTCGTGATCATGATCTTCAACATAGTCACCATCATGCTCATCAGCGTGAAGATTGTCTTGTTGATCATCAGCATGACCATGATCACGATCATGTCGATCATGCGCATGATCAAGCTCGTGTGCAGGAGCACCACAATAGGATACAATAGGCATGATCATTAACATGATCATCAGCAGCATCAGCGGCAGCAGCACTGCCAGCATCAGAAAGGTGGTGCTTCATAGTTAGCTAAGTTTGTTTATAACTCCAATAACTTGGGTGTATAAACCAACTTACAGTTACTATGGTAGATATATATCATATATATCTATAGATATAACTTGGGTTTATGGAAGATATAACTATAGTTAATGGGGGGTACCACCCAGCATCACCGGTATGGGGATGAATGCCCACTGAGGGCACGCAGGGACCTTTGCTGCGCTTGTCCATCGTCCAAGATGGGACAGCTAGGGCAGAGGTCTGGTGCAGAAGGGGGATCGTGATTTGCTGCCAATATCATTGGATTGGTTTAAGGGAAAATTTGGAGGAAACCTTGGTATTTCAATACAAAGACCCATGGTTTCCTGTAGATTTTCCCTCAAACAGCCTCAAACCAATCCAATGACAATATAATGAGGCTGGTATGTATGTTTGAGTATTGTGGCTAACAATGGATGGGTCTTCAGAGGTCGCTAAATGCCCCGAGACAACCCCTTCGAATACAGCAACCAGACAAGATTTTTCCAGTAAGGGTCCCCCAAAAATGGTTGGATCCAATACGAAACCAAGGTTTTCTTTGTTGTGTTGAATATTTTTTGTGTTTTTGGATCCAATCATTTGAGCATTGGATCCAATCATACTACGTAAATATGTGTTTGGGAAGGATTGTCCTCCACATTCTTAGTGGGGCAAAAAATGCCGACCAGCAACTTCCCAGTTGTGTCCGCTGCCAGATTTCCAGATTTGATTACTTGAGAGTGTATGAAATGGGTTTGTCTGAAAGTAAGATACCCCAAAAGCCACGGGATCGTCATCATTTTCCCATATTAAAGTGGCTACTTATGGCTATTCCCCATTTTCAGACACACCCAAATGATCCCAAATGTATGATTTTACAAGAATGAACCATATTCAGTTTGGATGACTGACCATCAGGTTTGGATGGTTGACCATCCATTTTCGATCTTTATTGACGCGAATTTTTGCAGGGTTGCTCCAACATCCCCAGCCTTGGATGGGTGGTTTTCCTAAAATAGGGGTACCCCCAAATCATCCATTTTAATAGGATTTTCCATTATAAACCATCCATTTTTGGGTACCCCCATTTTAGGAAACCTCCAAATGAATCATAAGAATAACCATCAAAAGAGATAGAAGATCACTTTTGTGGATTATTTTACCCTAACTTTTCATCATTTGTTAACCATAACCATAACCAGCAAAAGATGATATTTTTGTGGACTACCAAAGATTGACCATGCATAGGTGAATCCTATGCACAAGGGGAGAGGACATGGGTCCCTCCAGCCCCGGCCAGGCAGCACTATGGCCTGCCACACTGGAAACTCTGACAGAGGACGAAGCCCCTCAGAAGCCACTGGCAACGGGGTAGATGGAACATCCAAATAGATCAAACAAATTTGGTGGGATGTCACACCATGTCATAGATATTTGGAACTGTGAACCGGGGCATCGATGCATCTCTGGGTGATTTCTGGATATAGATATGACTGGGTACATGGCCAATCTTTCCCTGAACTGGTTACTTCTGGACCGTAGACTGCACTTGGTAGGATTCATTAGGGGCGTTTTAAGGGATCAGACTTCCCATACGCTTCCTATGTTTCTCCCAAACCACTGCACTGTTCTGAAGTATCAATCATGTTTTTACCATCTTGTGTTTACTTTATTTCCATCCTATTTTGGATGATACGCCCAATTGATTTTCATGTTGTTCGAGACAGTTGAAACCGCCAATCTAGAGTTTAATGAGGGGATGCTCCTTGAAATAAACAACATTTCAATAGGAACAATGATGGCACTATAATCTCCTATTCCATTGAATTTTGGGATACCCGTTTTGAGAGTGCTTGCGGAGCAGCAGGCACCTGTTTTACTTGGGGCTAAAGAAGCCTGCAGAGGGAATGTTCGTGTCAACCCCTGCAGCTGTGTCTTGGTTTCATGTCNTGCTTGCGGAGCAGCAGGCACCTGTTTTACTTGGGGCTAAAGAAGCCTGCAGAGGGAATGTTCGTGTCAACCCCTGCAGCTGTGTCTTGGTTTCATGTCTAGTGTACAGATACTACACTTGATCATAGCCATAAAGGCCAGCTTTGAAAATACTACATGCACTCCCCCTTTGGCACCTTGTTGCCAAACCAAAGGAAGGAGGCCACTCACTAGCCTAAAAAGGGCGCTGCGAAGGTCATCGCAGTTTGCCGCGAGGCTTGTGCTCTTATTTGGATGGCCAAAATGCCATTGAGTAGCATCTTTGATGCACTCCCCTAGGCTGCCATCAATTGGGCCTTTGAACGTGGCCAGAAAAAACTAGCTACCATAGGCCCAAGGCTTCCCATAGGTCTCGGCCGTCTTATAGTGATGCCCCCGTGCTCGTCAAAGTCATCCCGTGGGCTCATCCTGCGGCTCTTCAGGTGCCATTGTTGATGGTGCCGTAGTGGAAGGGGTGGTCGTTGTATCACCACTCATCAAGACCCCATTCACCACGCGCAGCACCATTGCGGCATAGTCTCGGCGAGTCTCCGGTTCCCGATACAGAAACCATCCCACCAAGATGCCGTTGATTCTCACNACCACGCGCAGCACCATTGCGGCATAGTCTCGGCGAGTCTCCGGTTCCCGATACAGAAACCATCCCACCAAGATGCCGTTGATTCTCACCGCCACCACCGTTGTTGTTGAGATACTTGAAGATCTCGGCATTCTTTTTGGTTGTACCTCTGGTGGCGTGATTGGCGATCGAGACCTCGATGCGTCTCGACGATCCCCTGGAGGAGCTTCATGTTGTGGATCTNGCATTCTTTTTGGTTGTACCTCTGGTGGCGTGATTGGCGATCGAGACCTCGATGCGTCTCGACGATCCCCTGGAGGAGCTTCATGTTGTGGATCTTGGTAGATCCTGGGATGTGGAAGAGTTTCTTCCTCTTGATCTTCTCCAGGGTCTGTTTCTGGATGTTCTATTGCGGCTGTTGCGGAGGTTATAGACGATGCCACGGGCAATGGATCAAGCGTCCCCTCCGGAGCCGGTTCCACATGTTGATCTGGACCAGGAAGATTGGCAGCAACTCTCCATTCGTGCTGCACCTCCAGTGGTATTCCAGATCCATCACCACCTTCTCCTTCATCTTCATCTTCATCTTCAGACGGTTCTGCTTCTGCTGGAACGGGGAGATTTGTTCCCACTCCTTCATCACGGACAGATTCAGCCTTCGTATCATGCCCTGCAGGTACTGGAAGTGTTTCAGGAGATTCCACTTCATTGGGCACCTCATTGACTGTTCCCATTTCTCCCGCGACGCTTGTAGTTGAAGTCGTCGGCAAAGGTTCTGGAACAGGACTTGATGGTGCCAATGTCGTTGATGGTGTCCCTGTCACCTGTGTAGTTGCCGAAGATGGCATCGACGTCGATCCTCCTGTTGCAAAGGTCGAAGGTGCCGTCTCCGTTGCTGTTGCTGTAGCCGTGGCCGTAGATGGAGCTTCGCCATCTCCCGTCACTGACTCCTCTTCTGGGATGCGTGGGAGTGATTGATCACCTGCATCTCCA
>BGPT01001309.1:97647-109383 GCA_003297045.1 Symbiodinium sp. clade C Y103
GGGAGCTTGGGCAGTGTTATGTTGACTGCCTTCAAATCATCATCTTGATTTCCACCAGGTTGTCTTCCACCCTGAGGCATTCCACCCATCCATGTATTACCAAGTCCTCCACAAGGAAGATTCGGTGGTCCACCTCCCCCAGGATTCATCATGTTTCCTTGCCCTTGTTGTTGTCCCGGCATGCCCATACCCCATGAATCACCTCCAGGTATTCCACCAGGATGCCCTCCATGAAGTCCTGCACCACCATGATCACAAGGTTGATGTCCTGTTGGCGGCATTGCATATCTTGAAGATCCATCTTGACCATCGTTGACTCGTACCCAGTCTCTCAAGTTGACATCATTGCAAGCCTGATTTAAATGCCACTGGGTCTGTTGAGGATTTGCAGCATGAACCGTTGGCGGTCCAACTGGTCGAAAAGGCTGAGCACCATACGTTCCCAACGGATCTTGCCCCGGGACTCGCCGATTCAGCAAAGCTTCCCGCAAGTCCTTGAGCTCCTGTTCAAGTCGTAGAACTCGTTCAGCNACCATACGTTCCCAACGGATCTTGCCCCGGGACTCGCCGATTCAGCAAAGCTTCCCGCAAGTCCTTGAGCTCCTGTTCAAGTCGTAGAACTCGTTCAGCGTCCGGATCTGGTACTTGTTGTACTCCTCCATGTCGACTATTCCAAAACCCATGTAGGTCACCATCTGGTTGCATAGATCCTACCGGTACTGGTTGAGGTCCAAGCCATCTGTTCACTACCTCTTCATTCTGAGCCTCATAGTCACCCCATGGTAGCGGTGGCACCGGAGGCATTGGAGGCGGTGTAGGATCCCTCTGCTTCTTCTCAATGGGTGGTGGCCCTTCTGGTAGTCGTGTTCTACCTGGAGTCACCTTAGTTGTTTCCTTAGTCTGACGATTGGTTGGAGTTGATGGGGTCTGTCTTGAAGGTATCGACTCCCAACTTGAAGTATCCAACTCATCAGCTTGGTGTTGTCCTTGTTGTTGAGCTTGTTCCATCGCAAGGATCTTTTTCTGGAGGTCCTCGTTTTCCTGGATCAGCTGTTGCNTGTTGAGCTTGTTCCATCGCAAGGATCTTTTTCTGGAGGTCCTCGTTTTCCTGGATCAGCTGTTGCACCAACAAAGAACTCAAATCTTGTTCCAAAGTGTTTCCTTGATCCTTCTCAGGGATCTTCTTTCTTTCTCCATGTCGTTCCCCAGGTAGTTGGTNGTTGCACCAACAAAGAACTCAAATCTTGTTCCAAAGTGTTTCCTTGATCCTTCTCAGGGATCTTCTTTCTTTCTCCATGTCGTTCCCCAGGTAGTTGGTTTTGTCCTGGTTGGTGTTCATGCCCTCTTGGTCGACTACGATCTTTGCGTTGGCGATCTTCAGGATGTCCATGCTGTTCACGTCCATCACGTTGACGACTTACCCCACGTTGAAGGTTTTCCGGACCACTGCCATTAGCTTGTTGCCCTCTCCCTCTACTGGGAACATCACCATGAGAGCCTCGATGAACATCTCCTAGAAGATCAAAAGAAGGATGTCTTTGTTCAGCACCATGTCCCCCTCTACCCGCTTGATCAAGCCGAAGAGCACCTTGAGACCGAAGTCCGTCACCAGGTTGATCTAAACCTCCTTGTCCTTTCCCTCGACGTCCATCATCACCGCCAAGAGGTCCAAGAAGATCTACATGAGGAATTCCAGCACATGCAGATTGATGAGCAAACCCATCATCATTTGCGAGGAGGTTGAAGATCTTGTCCTCCCCTTTCACCCTGAACACATCTGACTCCCCTCGTCCCGGAGTACTAGCCTGGTTCCAACTGCCAGGGGTTTGGAAGGCTACCGAAGATGGCATAGGTCCTTGACTTCTTACTCCTTCACCGCTACCCATCGCACCTTGAAGCCCTTGCACCGGTTGTGGTGTTTCTTCACATCCAGCATCCCATTCATCTGCAGGTACTGGAGGTAGGNTTCACGGCATCACCTTCAGTCATGTAGTGGTGCCTTTCTCGATGTCCAGGTTCACTGCGTCCTCTTTGATGCGCCATGTTTCAGCACAGTGAGGCACGGCTTGGGCTCATAACCTGCTTGCGGAGCAGCAGGCACCTGTTTTACTTGGGGCTAAAGAAGCCTGCAGAGGGAGTGTTCATGTCAACCCCTGCAGTCACGGTTGGTCCTTTCTCTNACCTGTTTTACTTGGGGCTAAAGAAGCCTGCAGAGGGAGTGTTCATGTCAACCCCTGCAGTCACGGTTGGTCCTTTCTCTAGTGTACAGATACTACACTTGATCATAGCCTGTAAGGCCAGCTTTGAAAATACTACATGCAGTCTGAAAATGGAGTACCGCAAAATCCTATTGGGAGAAACCCACATGCGTACCATGCTGTTTGTTGTGCATCCCACTATGTACATTCCATTGTATCCCTGCTATTATGGTATATCTCGTTCCTATTCATTCCTGTCTTTACCATACACTGGGGGTAAATCCCCTGGTTTATAGCATCAATTCCTGACATCCCCACATTTTTCCGGTTAAATCACCTTTTTTGTAGGTGAAATCTCCATATGCCGGTTGTTATTCCGCCAAGAAATGGTCAATCCCTGAAACCCTGCCTCGCAACCCGCAGATTTGCTCAGGTCGCGACGAAGGAGGTGCAACCACTACGCTCAGACCTGGCTCGCTTGGCCACTTGATTGCGAGTCCCCTAGAAGATAATTGAACCATTATAAGAAATACCCTTGTTGATTGGTTGTTATAAAGAGTTCTACTCCCGAATTTAATGGGAATTGTTATAACCCATAGTAGGGAAACCGAGCAACCAACTAGTAAAATGAGATGGGATATGGGTTTTAATGGCTCAATTCCCCCTGTTGGTTGATTTTAATCAATGTTGCTCCAAGCCAAGAATGGGTAGACTACAGCGACTTTCAGGAGGAAAATTGGCAAATTTATCTCTTTATCTAGCCATATCCAGCCATTCCCCCGCAAACATCTCTGAGCTGTTGGGAGCAACCCAGATAGTGGGTAGATAATGAGGATATATATAATATATATATGTATGTATAATTGCAATATTACGGGAGATTATTCACCCTGTTGGTTGATGATTCTTACCGGTTCTTTCACAGGGATATTTTATTGGAAAATTACGGGTTCGTCTGAAAACTATGGTAACACCTTGAAAATTTGATGGCTTAAAAACCCATCATTTTGCCCACAGCAATTGCATTTTTTTTGGGGATGCACATTTTCAGGCAAAGCCATTTGGTTGGATTCGTCAACCAAAAACGTAGTATATAGAGGTATTTCTTATTTATGGTTATTTAGCAAGCCAAATCATCCTATTTGTTGTTCAATTTCTTGGGTCCAGCTTTTTCCGTGAAGAATTTCTTGATGCCTCGAGTTGTAGACAATAAGTTTGGCTCTTTGCAGTCCTAGTTTGTACCATATTTCTTCACGCAGAAAAAATGATAGAGGTTTCCCACTTGGCGAAGAGCTTGGTCAATCAGCAACGATTAACAGCATGGCATGTCCCTAATCTATATTTCATTTATAGCCATGGTTTTCTGTGGTGGTGAAACACAGGTTCCCCTCCGGCAATGAAACCTGCCAGTGGGAAATACGCTGTAAATGAAGGTTTTAATGAGAAGATCATCTCTGAATGTGGGATTTTCCAGCAACCCATGTTTGATTACCAGAGGCGAACAATCTTTGGGCCTTGGAAATTGCACGGTTCCAAGGCTAAGCAGTACGTGGTGGCACACTCCCCGTCAATGGGCAGCCAACAAAAGGACGAGGTGCTTCTCTCAGCCTGATCTTCCCCCACTGGTGCTTGTCAAATCGCCCCTGAGAATACCATCATCCAGACTAAAGTTTTGCGTCATTTTAATGCTTAAAGACTCATGAAGCTTTCTCTTTCGAGGTGAAAGTGAAGGCATAATTCGTCGCTGCAGGATCATGCCAAGAGCTTTTGTGCCGTTGTGCTATATCCTTTTGAGCCCGAGCGTGGAGCTGCCCTGGTTGTTGCTCTTGGATCCAAGCCCTTGGCTTCGGGGTTCGCGAAGCAAGATGATTCACGTGCGATTCACACGTCGTTGTTTCAACTTTATTTTGCCTTTCTGGACCTTTCTGTTGCTATTTGCGAAGATGATCTCCATTTGAGACCACTACAGTCACTATGAACTAGTTGAGTATCTTATGTTTTTGGATTGCTTGGCGCAATGAGCCTGAACCGCCAAGTTGCATCATTTCAGCGTTTTGCCCTGTGCTTTCGTTGCCAGTTCCGGTGGAACCGGCACAGCGGTTTGTGAAACTTTCCGTAGGGCAACTCGTTGAGGTGCCGTCGGGCATGGGAGCCTGGTGATTCCTGGTGGTGTTTTCTTCCATCTTTGCGAAAGGTGGGTTACATACCACAGTCTGTCATAGTTACAGTATACATAAGTATCCATTTTAGGTGGGAATACGGTCTACATACCAGAATCAATAATGTTGATCCCATAGTAGTGATTAGGTTCTCAGGCAAGGGTTGTCGGGTTGTCGTTGATATCCCCCACTTACCAACAGGTCATCTCTTCTGGCCGCAGATTTGGGATGTGAAAGCCACGGTACAAGACTTTTTGACCCATACCAACGTGCATCTGACGGCTTTTTGCAAATCTTCTTACGCATGATTTTACCAGAATGCATTAAAGCCAACAAGATAGGTCCTTTCCCAGGGTTTGTCAGATGTGAACCACCCCCTTTTGGACCCAACAAGACAACAACAATTATACACAACTTTACATAATTTACATAGCTTTTTACATAGCTTTAAACATGTTCCGGCCGCCCTGTCAGGTCACACATGAGACGAGGAACGGCTGGTATTTTGGGTATCTACTGAGCGACCCCAACCAAGCCGGCTATCTCCCGAAGAGCCGCTTGGCAACTGTTCTGTGGAGAATTATGAAAATTGCATTCCAAATTTGAATCTGCTGAAACAAAATGCTCTTGGATGCTTTTGGGGTTTTGCGCCCTTTGCAAAACCAGGCTATGGTTGATCACTCTGAAAGTATCCCGAAAGGTAAAGTGAATGCTACAAATTCTGCAGTGGACACTTCACTACACCTCCCGTAGATACCAAGCCTGCCGTGAAGGCAAGCAGAAGCTCGCAAAGTACCACACAGCAAAGTAGAAAGTCATCGAGCCATGATAGGTTGTTGCTTGGTGGTTTCCAGTTTTCCCAATGCAAAATGGGACAATGATCAATGATCCCAATTGACTTTCATATTTTGAGGATGTGACTCAACCACAAATCAGATAAATAGATAAAACATGATAAAACGACATGGGAATCGCCGCAAAGCATCACGACTGAAACAAAGTGAAACACAGCACGAACAGATGACCTGGAGAAAATTGGCCTGACTGAACTGCTCTTGGCCCCTCTTTCAGACCAGATGTCTTGCTGCTGGACTCCCAAAACAAGTCTTGTTTTGCTGAGGGTCTCCCTATATGATCGGAAGATTTCATGCCATCAGCGTTGAGCTGCCTCATGCAATCTCATGGATCTGATGGTCTGTCTTGGCAACGTTCAAAATGTGGAGGGGGTGTCTCACAAGTCTTCCGATTTTGAGGTTTCATCATGTGCACCTCCCAACTGCCCTATGCTGCGCCTGCTGGCGACCAAGGCCATGTTGTGTCCTTCTCAGGATTTTGTCAAATGCAGAAGATGTACTACTCAGACCAAGCAGACAAGTTTTGAGCTTCTCGCCAATGACGAGAAATTTCAGCATTCGGTTGAAGAGCCCTGCTCTAGTTGCATCTCCTTTTCTTTAAGGGGGATCTTCCGTAATGAGCAAGCTGCGGAATCCACAGAAAGCTGGAATAAAGTTGCACTCGTGACATTAAATGTGACCAGATCAGGTGGGGGCCATTCAGGGCCTTGACATAACACAGCATTTTGTCGCAGTTGCTGTTGGTCTGGAGCATTAAGAAAGGATTTGGCTTTCTGCACTAGTCCGATGCAAGTTGAACCCTGACAAAGTGGGGTGAATTCAAGATGCTCAGCAGGCTTGCTTGCCTGGAACCTGCCCAAAATTACCGAAAAAACACAGTGGGTCACGCACAACCCGAATCCGCACAGTGCAGCTGTGGCGTGGCCCAGGTTGGAGACTTGGCATAGGGTTCTGCGTTGCCCAGGATGAGATGGTACTCCTCATCCTGGTGAAACCTGCAGCGCATGTGCTGAAACCGGTGGCAAGAAATGAAGCCCAAAAAGGCCGCACCACCTTTGGAGGGCTGCGGGGAGGTTTCGAAGCCCCGGCGATAAGCCATGCCCTATGCACTGCCATGCCCTATGCACTGGGCCGGGTCATGGGAGGCCAATCAACTTCAAAGCGCCCTAGCAAGCATTGGTTGGTGGGACTACTTTCTTAGTTCAAGTGTTTTGATCGCTATGTGCGTTGCCCACTGCTCATGGCTAGAAAGTCCAAACGGCACCCATAGCCGGTGAGCCGAGAATCGACAATTCCGGCCACCATTTTCGGTGCCGATTTGCCCAGATTCAAAAACAGAATACTTTGCATGATACGTTCGCCTGATCCGATGCCAGAGGGGTCTCTTGTCATCTCCGGTTTGGCTGCGAGTGACAAGGGATCGGGGAAGACCATTTTACGTTTCTTTGCAATTTTGAAATATTTTGAATGATGTGCTCGAAAAGACGGCCTATGAACTCTCGATAGTGACATACACATGTGGCAACAAAGACATATAAAGATAAGAGGAGTTACAGGTTGGTTTGGGTGAGTCTTGCTCCTGACTCTTACTTTGCCCTTTGGAAGTGGGTGGTTCAACGTTCAAAGCTAATGGGACCCACAGATTTTGGTGGTTTTTCGTTCTAATCTAATCATCCGTTGTGCCCGGTCTCACAGCTGTCTCTCCTCTTTGAAGCACCAAATTAGCTGTACTCAAACATCCTGAACATTCCGGCGAGATTCTCCTGGATACAACCCAGGAGTATTTTGCTCATCCTGCTTGAAACTCTTTATTTGGTCTTCCCTATAGACCCCGCGGAACAGAAGCGGAACCGAAGCCCTGGCAACGTTTTCACGTGGCGTTGAACGACTGGTTGGGCCCAATCACTCACGACTCCCCGGAGAGGGAGCGGAGGGAGCCTCAAACAGGTTCAACTGCACACGGAACGTGCCAGGGCATATGCGACATATGGGGAGGACGTAGACCAGTTGATGCCAGTTGGTGGATCTTTCGTTTTCATTCCGAAACTTGGATGATCCCCAGATAGTTGACACCACCTAGCCATTTCATATCATTTCATGCTAAATCCCAGCGACCGCACCGGGAAAAATCTGGTAAAGAAATGCATCAAACTGGTCTTTTTGATCCTCACCCTGCACATTTATACTGGGGGCGTCTGAAAAATTGGCGGTATGCCCCACAAAATTATCCAACATCGAATATGAATTGGGGAACTATGAGAAACCAGTCGATGGAATGGGGTACCCTACTTTCAGACAGACCTTTTACCACACCACACCTGAAGCGAGGTGGATGATTACGAGGTGCTATCTGCATGAAGCAAGTTGCAGAGGGCGAAAAAAAACGCCCAACTTGCAGGAAGGGGTATGATACTGAATGTCATCTCACCAAAGCAAGTGCCAACCCATTGTTGACAGATGTTGATATGAACTTGTGTATGAAATATTGATATATGTACTGTATGTATAAACATGAACAGAATATTAACTTGTTTGATGGGGTGTACTATCAATTTTTCGCAGAATCCATCACAGGAATCGCTGTCAACCAGTAGGAAGGGATCAGTTTGGAGGTTTGGAGCCCTGCTCAATGGGCATGTAACTGTGAAGCTCAAAAGCTTGCTGGAAAAGAGTACTTAGTGTAAGATAGTGTAAGTAGCAGCTGAGCTGGCCAGTACTTCTATCATGCTAGGCATTCAGACTTTCATGATCGGGAATTGTGCTTGTCCTTCAGCTGTATAAAAAGAGGTTGGTTGGTTGTATTCCCATTGCCAGTGATCCTGGAGTATTCGTGGCTCAATAGAAAGACCAAGCAGCACGTTTTCCCGGAAGACGTTCTGAAAAGCTCACTTGACACTCGCAATAGTCAGGCAGGCACCATTGAAAGAGACAAAACAAGGTGGCAATCTGCGGCATATCAACACCGACCATTGCCTTCGCCACGCTGTTGGGGGCCAAGTAGCATCATGGAGGGGATGACGCCTCGTTCGCGCAAGGCTTGGATATCCAGGGACGCCGCGGAACTGTCTTGGTGTCGTCAAGGATGATGCGCAAAATGCATCAAAACACAGTCAAGTGGTTGTGGGATGAGAGTGGGGGGTAACACTGTTCACTCTTGCAGTTCAATCCGGAGATTCCTGCATTCAGGTGAGTGACGACATTAAGACTCCAGGCTGGTGGGCCAGATGTGAGCCCGGAACTAAAGCTGAAATGGAGACAGGACACTCAAGTTGCAGAATTTCCGACATTTTCAGGGATGTAAGGCAAAGTAAGGCTTCCAAGGAAAGTCTGAAACTCGGCTTCGGTTTGAACAGATTCTGGTGCTCACAAGATTTTGTTTGATCAGCTCCTGCCGCATCTGGGACAGGTTTCCAAGTCCGAGTTGCAAAGTTTCCAAGAGTTTACAGGTAGAATTTTCTTGGTTTCCACGCGAGTCATGATCGGAATATGATTTGCTTTCCGGTCTTAGATGGTCTTCTTTCGTCTTTGGATATTGAATTGACACTGCAGCTTGAGCAGGTCGCGCAGAACGTTGCAATGAGCAGGTGCACTTGTACGATCGGCCGTACATGATCTGAGCATTTTGGTCCGCTTTGGATGTCCGTAATTCTTGGACATCGCGAATTTGTATCAGTTTAACTTAAGTATTGATTATCCCAATTTATGCCAATTTATGATGTCCAATACTATTGTCCAATCCTTTTAAAAGCTGCATATCGCTTGGGAAAAAGTGATGGCAGGCAACGCCTCAATGGAGGCCGGTGTGCTCAGATGGCTCCACCTAAAGACTGGGGGGCACCTCCCCCTCTACAAAAGTGCAATATATGGAAAAGATGGCAAGAATTGGCAAGACGTAAGATGCACGTGAAACTTGAAATATCTTAACGCTTGTATATACTTGCCTATACATAAAGACATGTATGTGTTTATAATATACAAGTATTATACACATATACATCCAATGGAATGATTCCCCACTTTTGGAACTTTTTGGCATCCTCTGGTTCAAAGAATCAGAGTGATTGATGCAAATTGGGCAATTGGATGCCAGACTGGACTTGGAAAGCTGTTGGCTCAAACACAGACCAACCATTTTCCGTACTAAAGCCAACCCATTCATCGAGTGGCCAGGGAGAACAAACACGACCTGCATGGTGTCCATGTACCTGTCTTCCAAGGGGTGCAGGCGATATGATCAGTCCAGAAACGAAAGATGACATGGGAGAGTAGTTTGCCACCCACTAAGCTATTAAGCTCTGAATACACACCCAGCTCAAGTGAAGACTCTCTTTACGTAGCATTCAAAGCATTGAGTTGGAGCATCAAAGTGGGTTGTGTAAATCGGAGAGTCAAATGAAATGAAACTGATTTGCCAAAGGCGCCCATGTTCAGGCTGGCCTTGTCAAAAGTTCCACTTCTTACTTTCACAGCTTTGATTTTCACTTTCGCCATGGCAGACGACTACTATGTTCAGGCTTATGAGGCTGGATTCATGACGTCCCAGCTGTTCTGATTCTTCAACATCTGTCAGATTTGGAGGTTTCCAATCCATAGGGGTACCCCCAAATCATCCATTTAAATAGGATTTTCCATTATAAACCATCCATTTTTGGGTACCTCCATTTTAGGAAACCCCTATTTGGTTCCAAGTGCTCCCAGAATTTCCCAGGACTTTCGCTCGATGGGCCTGGAGGGTGCAGCAACGCAGGTGTGAAGCGGTTGGGATTTCGCGGATGTGGAGGCCACCACACATGGACGTGCAAAAACAGAAAATACACATATATAATATCATATAATCTTATACATATATATATATATATTTAATAATGTTAGTTAAATGGCATAATAAATTACCTACATTTTGATGGTTTGTACAACCCATTTATGGTCAACTTGGGAATGGTGGATCCTATTGCTTCATGAACATTAATATAGATATATCTCCAATATTATCCAACTACAATGATTCTCAATTATAGATTAATTGTCTAATTATGGTAATAGATATCCAATATTATACATACATTATTGCCACCTTACTAACTATTCCCCGTTCTTTGAGACTTCGGGGGAACACTTGGCGCCCGTCCTGCCAGATGCTACTTCAGGGCTTAAGGGCCAGCAACAGCTCGAAGCTTCGAGAGCAGGGGACCCAGCGCCGAAAGATCGTTGTTGATTGTGTCTTTATTCAGAGGAAAAGTCAGATCTAGAAAAGTGGGTATGTATACATATATGTACAGAGAGATGATAAATAAGATGTGTATGCTGTATATGGATATATATATATACATATGTATATATAATACATACACATAGACAAAAATATCATGTATATATATATATATAGATATAAAGATCGATATAGATATGTAAAGGCTTTGTTCATCACTTTATGGTTGATCAACATCTCCCTTGGTCCAGGTTGCCACCTGCACCGAGGTTGGCGCAGAGAGATGGCATCCAGCTGCCTGAGGCTGTCACCACTGATGTTTGTTGGTTCATAAACCATATTTACTATGAACTACTATTTTAACTATGGTTTAATATCCACCATAATCTATGTTAACTATGGTGTAATATCCACCAGAATCTATTTTAACTATGGTTTAATATCCACCATAATCTATTTTTACTATGGTGTAATATCCACCATAATCTATTTTAACTATGGTTTAATATCCACCATAATCTATTTTTACTATGGTGTAATGTCCACCATAATCTATTTTAACTATGGTGTAATATCCACCATAATCTATTTTTACTATGGTTTAATATCCACCACAATCTATTTTTACTATGGTGTAATATCCACCACAATCTATTTTAACTACGGTTTAATATCCACCATAATCTATTTTTACTATGGTGTAATATCCACCATAATCTATTTTAACTATGGTTTGATATCCACCATAATCTATTTTTACTATGGTGTAATATCCACCATAATCTATGTTAACTATGGTTTAATATCCACCATAATCTATTTTAACTATGGTTTAATATCCACCATAATCTATTTTTACTATGGTGTAATGTCCACCATAATCTATTTTAACTATGGTTTAATATCCACCATAATCTATTTTAACTATGGTTTAATATCCACCATAATCTATTTTTACTATCGTGTAATATCCACCACAATCTATTTTAACTACGGTTTAATATCCACCATAATCTATTTTAACTATGGTTTAATATCCACCATAATCTATTTTTACTATGGTTTAATATCCACCATAATCTATTTTTACTATGGTTTAATATCCACCATAATCTATGTTAACTATGGTTTAATATCCACCATAATCTATTTTAACTATGGTTTAATATCCACCATAATCTANNGTTAACTATGGTTTAATATCCACCATAATCTATGTTAACTATGGTTTAATATCCACCATAATCTATGTTAACTATGGTTTAATATCCACCATAATCTATGTTAACTATGGTTTAATATCCACCATAATCTAT
>BGPT01001309.1:109450-143778 GCA_003297045.1 Symbiodinium sp. clade C Y103
TGGTTTAATATCCACCATAATCTATTTTTACTATGGTGTAATGTCCACCATAATCTATTTTAACTATGGTGTAATATCCACCATAATCTATTTTAACTATGGTTTAATATCCACCATAATCTATTTTTACTATGGTGTAATATCCACCACAATCTATTTTAACTACGGGTTAATATCCACCATAATCTATGTTAACTATGGTTTAATATCCACCATAATCTATGTTAACTATGGTTTCATATCCACCATAATCTATGTTAACTATGGTTTAATATCCACCATAATCTATGTTAACTATGGTTTAATATCCACCATAATCTATTTTAACTATGGTGTAATATCCACCATAATCTATTTTAACTACGGTTTAATATCCACCATAATCTATGTTAACTATGGTTTAATATCCACCATAATCTATGTTAACTATGGTTTAATATCCACCATAATCTATGTTAACTATAGTTTAATATCCACCATAATCTATGTTAACTATGGTTTAATATCCACCATAATCTATGTTAACTATGGTTTATTATGCACCATAATCACCATGAACCATAGATCTACCATAGATAAAGCATAGTTAACCAAGTTCTGAGTTAACTTAGCTATCGTTTTGGGGCCTCATCTTGTAGTATACCACAAACATATATATATATATATACATATACTCATGCATATATCAATTATACATACAGACACAGTGATGCACACAATCACAGTCCAATACTATATGTGTATTGCTATTTGGACGCTATATTTACATGAATGCGGCTGAGTGACCTCAATTTTGGGGGCTTTGAGCAGCTGCTGGAAGCAGCACAAATTCTCGTGTTTCACGTCAGGTGGGCCAAGAGGGCTACTACCAAAGCTCTAATGAGGCCGGTGGATCTCATGCCCAGTATGAAAAACATAGCCTGCGTGGGAGCATATATCAATGCATCTAAAATATATATAATATCTGACATGCGTCTGAGAAGAAGCAACATGTGCATGCATGCATGTATGCATGTATGCATGTATGTATGTGTGTGTGTGTGTCTGTATGTATGTATGTATGTATATATGTCTGTCTGTTTGTATGTAATGTAATGTAATGTAATGTAATGTAATGTAATGGAATGGAATGGAATGCAATGCAATGCAATGCAATGTAATGTAATGCAATGCAATGCAATGCAATGCAATGGAATGTAATGTAATGTAATGTAATGTAATGTATGTATGTATGTATGTATGTATGTATGTATGTATGTATGTGTACATATACATATACATATACATATACATACACATATACATATACATATACTGTATGTCTCAAATCCTCAAACCACGACACTTGGCCAGGTGCTATTCCAGGTGCCCGTGGCCAAAGCCGAAGCAGCTGGGATGTTCTTGGGTTCTGGGTCTATTTTGAATGGCTGCTTTAATCCTTCCAGATATACAAAAAGATGTGCAGGGTATCATCGTCATCGTTTCAAAGATCCTAGACCATGCCTGGGATGATGATTCCAACTTTCATGAACTTTTAAATTTTTGATTTTATTTCTTGTTTCCATCCTGGGATGATGATGGCAAGCGGCTACTACCATACCTCCAAAACCAACATAGACCCTGGCGATTCCCAGGGTCAAACCATGTAGTTGGGGCGATGATCATGGTTAGATGTTGTCCATTTATATCCCAGCATATCCCCATCATGGTATTCCCATGGTATGCCCATGATATTCCCATGATATTCCCATGATATTCCCATCATATTCCCATGATATTCCCATGATGGCCCCTATGATGGTTGCTGAAGTCCCCAAGCTCACCAACGCCCAGGACGGTGATGAAGCGCTGAAGGCCTTTCTGGAGGCGCAGGAAAGGCATCAAGACTTTGTCGAAGCCAACCTGGAGGCAGTGCGCAGCGTAGGCTTTGCGGTCCCAAAATGGTGGATAACCCAAAAATGGCATATGGACACACACTCACAGACATAAGAAGGGGGAACTACCTTATGCCTGGCTGGACTTAGAAAAGGTGAATGACTTGACATTTTGGCCCCAAAGAATAAAGGATAGCCACCCCAAATAACCGGACACGGGCATTTTGGAGGGGGAAAAGAAACCAGGATTGGTGTGTTTACCATTGTCGTACACCTAGATTTGGACAACCCCCAACAGAATTTGCATTGAAAAGGGGAGAGAACGCATGACACGGCTGGTCTTGAAGAAGGGTAATGAATCCAAAATCTATGTGATTTATGTTCAGACATCTGCTTCCATTGCTAGTTTACTTTCCAACTCCAAAGAAGGCTACCTGAAATAAACTTGTCGAGTTTCCGCAATTTTATCAGTGGTAGAGTGGTGCAGTTTTCGTTATTCTTGAATGGTTTTGCCAAGTTTCCCCAGTCTGGTGACACCGGGACTCACCAGGCTATGGCGAATCGGAATTTGTCTGAAAATAGAGCACCTAAAGAGAAGAGCCATCGTTTTCCACCATGAATTCATCATTTTCCCCCCACAAAACCGTCATGGCCATAGCTGTGGGATCAGCTTTCTGTGTAGGAGTGGCAGCTGCAGAGAGGCCAGGCGAGCTGGCGAGAGCTGAAGCAGCAGGAGGAGCAGCTGCGGTATGCTGCGCGTGAGGCTGGGGGTGAAGATTTCGGATCGGAGATGGGGTCTCCAAAGTCATGGTGGATCCCCATGTCAGCACGGGTTTCAACACCAAGTCATGCTCTAGTGACTTGGATGATTTGGGGGTACCTCCATTTGAGGAAAGCTCCAAATGTTAGTAAGTAGACTGAACATGGCCATTTAATCTACGGAAAATCTAAACCATGAATTTTGGAGGTTTCCGCCTACAAATCAGCACAACCCAGATGTTGCCATACCCATATAGAGGTTTCCTAAGTCATGGGAAGGTACCCCAAATAATCCAAGTCATGGATGACAATAACTTAGTATTGAAAGCAAAAGTGACTTGGGGATCCACCACTTTAAAAAAGACCTCCATAGGTTAGTATAATTAAGCCTATAAGATTATATAAGCACAAAACATGAAGATCAGCAACAGATCATTGCGTGTGGATCCCCGAACTTGATTTGCTAGGCCTTCGACCGCTGCAAAGAGCTCTTGATGCGCCGGGCGGTCACCATGCGCCCAGAGCTCTTGAGGGCACCCATTACGTTTCCTGGATGAGTGGATCACTGGTACTCAACGTTATTTTGGGAATGGGTTACGGTTAAAGCAAATGATATACTGATATACTATGATATTCTAAATAAATCAACATCATTTAAAACATAATTACAGTATAGATATGTTGTATCATGTGATTCAACCACTCATTAGATCTATCTACAGATTTGACCTGCAACTATGTCCGAGATATCGGTTGGGTCAGAGCATCCACCGGATACTTTGCGCAGGGCCCCAGAGCTGCCCCTGTCCCGGGGTGCTGAGATAGCAGTTGATAGGGATCAAATGGGGTTGCATGCAGAAATAATAGCACGAATTGAAGGAGATACTCGGCGCCAGTTTTTCGAAGGATGTAAATGCCCAACGATGCAAGAAACCGTTCTGACTCGCAACGGGTACGGGCAAAGTCAAGAAGCAATTCTCCCCAAGTATGCTGAACAAATATTACACATCAATGTCAAGCCTGGATTAATCACCCCCTGGCCTGTTTAATCCAGGGGAGGTACCATCTTCCTGTAGGTCCTGTAGTAGCCGCTTACCACGGTTTGGTGGTTGGTCCCCAAATTGAGAAACCAGGGTTTAGAATGGTTTATTAATCCGCGGTTGACATTAGTCAAACCCTCTGAGGCCAGATGCTCTACCTGAAACGCAGATGGCACTTAGTGAAGGCATGCACTCGGGCGAACACGTGGCAGCCAGCAAGGAATACGAACGACTGTTGATGTGGTAAACTCAAGAAGAAATCTCAACTTGGGATGGTTTACACCAATCATTTATCGCCCTGTACCCCTTGTGAACACCAAAATATCTGGTAGATGGATGGATGTTCATTTCTCCAGATGCGACACAATAGGGGTTGCATCATTATAAACGGAGAAAGTTGGTTTGGCCGCATTTCTTGAGGAAGCTGAGAAAATTGAATTGGCTTGGCTGCCGGGCCAGACAAAGCATCTCAGCATCGGGTCACGGGAATGTTTTCAAACACATTTTGAGGAACGGCCCAATCTTGGAGCGTAAAAACCATGTAAAAACTATTTGAAAAAACCATGCAAATCAGTTTTGGATGGAAGAAGCCATGTTTTTTCTTTTGAAAAACACGATTGAAATACATCCCTTGGAAGGGAAACGCATGACCTTCTCAATTGGCCTTCCGTCAGATGGAGACCCTGAGGGGGCGCTGCGGAAACTGCTGGGTGATGCGACAGGTGGCCAGGGCAGGGTTTCCCCATGGTGGAAATGCCCATTGGACACTGCTTTGGTGGATATGATATGCTGGAAAGGGATGGAAACCTATAGATTTGATATGATTTGATATGATTTGATGAAGAATTTGAACATCTGGAAGCTTAGCATTTGTTTGACAGATATTTTTGCCTCTTCGCTTCTCGGTGACATATATGCTTTAGTTATCTTTAGTGTATTTCTTTTCCCTGCTGGTTCCAGCACCTCTCAGTTCGGCGGGAAGCCAGGTGCATTTCAAGATCCTGATCTTTGGAGCAAGGAGGGCCCTGGCAGGCGCATCTGTTTGATAGTACAGACACTCACACCCTATTTGTATCATCTTGTATCTACAAACGATATTTCAATGATATACAAACATCATCAAACATCTATAATCTTCTACAACTGTATACGTATATCTGCAAACATACATGATAAGGATATATAACCATGCTATGTACATCTGGATTTCCATATGCCAGGTTATTGGAGCAGAGCCAACGCATGGCCGAGTTGGACGCGCTGCCGGCGCGCGCCAAGGAGTTGGCTCAAACAGGCGGGTTTGGGTTTGAGTCGGTAAGTGGATGAGTTGGACCCTCCCCAAAAAGGGTTGGATGAGTTTGGAAGTTTCCCAACATGGGGGGCAGGTACCCCAAATCATCCAAAATCAGAGCATTTTTGTATTGAAACCCATGGTGACTTGGGGATACCCCCATTTTGGATGAGTTGGAAAAAAGCCCTGGATTCTTATTCGTCAAATCTCGTAGACAACATTTGCGGATGCACCCCGCCGTAAATGATGAGGACAATCATAGTTTGCTGGTTTGCATAAACCCGTCCAGTTCTAAGATGAGTTTTAAGATGAGTTGGAGCACCTAGAGATTTGAAGAACTTGGATTTTCATGGTACCAAACTGAAAGAAACTGGTGAGTTCATGTGAATTGCAGCAACATTTGTTCTTTTGGGATTCTCATTGCTTTACACAGGATGTGGCCGGACACGCTTACAATTAGACTGGGATGTTGTTACTTCAAGAGGCTGTTCGGAGAGGGCAGAAAGAAACGGCCAAGACCCTTTCTAGCACATTTCCATACATGTCTGACAATTTGGGAATATTCAATCGCCTTGGTCTCAGATCTGGAAGAAGCTATAGCAGCTGTAGCACATCTTGGATGCCTGACCTTGTAGTGTTGCATCGCCAGGACCAGGTAGCCTATCTTCCCTTTTGAGCGCCATCGCGGCGGAAACTTCTGCCGCAGCAAAGGGCTGCAAAGATGTCCTGGTCCTTGGCGGACAAGGTGACTTGGAATGACTTGGACACAATTGGAAGACGGCCCCCAGATACAACATGATCGAGGTGTGTCAGCTGTGGCAGCCGTGCGGGCCATGGAAGCACCTGGAAAGGTGGTGATTTGGGAACCCTTGGAAGACGTCGCCCATGCTGCGTGCGAGGTGTGGGGTGCCCGATGACGGACAATTTTCATGACGTTTATTTCACTGGTTCCAAGAACAGACTGGGTCAAAACCTATTATTACCATATTTGGGGAATTAACATCCATTAACCATCTATTTTAGGGTACTGTACCTAGGGTGCCAGTATTTTAACTCATAGCCATATCAGATGTATCCGGTTTCCCCAACCACTTGACAGGACTAGGTCCTTCGCAGTCGCACAAGAAATCGCCAGGTGCTCAAGAGAAATCTTGGGCCTGACGAGGCGGGAAGCAGTGACAAAAACTTATGATCCAATGGGGTTGAAGGAAAATAGTAAGAAACACACCAAGTTGCAGGATCAAATGTCCAATTTTTATTGGTACTTTTCCGACCAACTTCTACACGAAATCATGAAGTCATTTTTCCCAAGGAGGTTCTTGGATTTGAGGCAAAAGGATCGCTTTTGTTGGGTCAGCTACCGCGGAAACTATAGATGTGGTCAGTTGTGTCAATCTTCACTTCCTCGAGTGACTCGGGATCCCACATTTTGATATCATATCAAGTTGGTTACATATCCCATATCATATTCCATTTCCCCATTCCCCACAACATATCTAATTCCTTAGTTAAGTTCCCCGTTCTGATGATTAAACCACCATCCTTCACCATTTTTCCCTAAACAGTGTGTCCACACTGAGGGGTTCTTACAGTAATGGTAAAGGCCGCTGCTTGATCAGGGTGCTCCATCTGGGCGACGGCATTTTTGCTGAGAACTCTCGCATAAATTGGCTCTTCTTAGATGTCCATTTGCGTTTCGACTGCGCAGGCTCGCACAAAGTCTGCGTTGCTGAGAATTCTCACATAAACTGGCTCTCCTGAGATGTCCATGTGCGTTTCGACTGCGCAGGCTCGCACAAAGTCTGCGTCGCGATCTTGGGCCCCGGCATTTTTGCTGAGAATCCTCGCATAAAATTGCTCTTCTTAGATGCCCATGTTCGTTTCGACTGCGCAGGCTCGCACAAAACGTGGGGCTTACATCTGGGGTGCGGCATTTTTACTGAGAATTCTTGCCCAAAATGGCTCTTCTCACATATCCATGTGCATTTCGATTGCGCAGGCTCGCGCAAAGTGATCGTGTTGAAACCCTCGAAGAGGTCCTGTGGAGATCCTGATGAAGTCCTCTCTAAGAGGTCTTTGCATGGTTTTGTGCAGGTCCTTGCGCGAACATTTTATGAAGATCCTGGTGAAGTCCTCTCTAAGAGGTCTTTGCGTGATCTTGTGCAGGTCCTTGTGCGAGAATCTTGTGGAGATCCTGGTGAGGTCCTCTGTAAGTAAGAGGTCCTTGCATGATCTTGTACAGGTCCTTGTGAGAAAATCTTGCGGAGATTGTCGTGGAGTCCCCTCGAAGAGGTCTCTTGTAGAGGCCCTTGTAGAGCTCCTAGTGAAATGCTGTCTTGCAGTCTTGCATGATCTTGTACAGGCCCTTCTGAGAGGATCTTGAAGAGGTCCTGGTGAAATCCTCTAGGTGTCCTTGCATGACCTTGCTCAGGTCCTGGTGAGAGGACCTTGTCAAGATCCTGTTCCAATCCCCCCTAAGAGGTCCTTGCGTTAAGATCTTGAAAATGCTCTGCATTATATAGATGTGCTTGTATGGAAGTTCTTCTTGGATGCTCATAGAAGTTCTTGTATGAAGGTCTTGTCACATCCTCTTTATACAAGGTCCTTCTTTGACGTCTTGTGACATTCTCTTTGATGTCCTGGTATCAGGTTCTGGCAAAAGGTCCTACACATAGAGTTGCTTCTTGTGTGAGAACAAGTTCCTGCTGCTGCAGCTACAAAATTGTCTTACCTGATCTGTTTCTGTTCCGTCGCTAGTGTTGCTTGTGTTTAAAGTTCCGAAATCCTACCCCCCACACTGTTTGGGGCCTTTTGCCGGGGTAGTTAATGGTTAAATCCCGAAAGCCCAACACTTTTTGTGGTTCAATCCCATAAAGCCATCATTTTGGTTGGTGAACTCCTCATTTTCGTTGGTGCTTTTCCCCATGTTTCTGGCCCCAGCTCATCGCAGTTGGCGCGTTGCCGGGTGGTGTCGGGTGATCCTCCACCGCATGTGGGCGGCCTGGTGGTGGTGGATCGATGGCATGGCCTGGGCGTGCTAGGCGCGGAGGTCGATGGATGGGAAACTGATCCTCTGGTTAATCACTTATACATGACGCATGATGAATGGTTAGCGATGACCAATACTTACTGGTAAATAATGATTAACGGTTAATGCTTCATAAATGGTACATGGTTCCAAATGATTCAATGGTTCACAAGTGAGTCACGGTTCACAAGTGAGTCACGACAACATACTAGTCATTACTGATTCACTAATTGATGATCAATGATGAGTGGTTGCAATAAAAGAGGAGTGATTAACAATGATTGACGGTTTTTTGGTTAAGAATGATTCATGGTTAATGATAGTTCAAAACCAGTGGTTCATAATGATAACACTTGATTATATACTAGTGTTCAACAATGATTAGTGATTAGTGGTTCATCATGAGTTATGATTGATGGTTAGTGGTTATTAAATAGAGCGCTAGTGAGAATGGGATATGCTGATATGCCCCCAAACCCGAATATTTGGAGGATCTCAGGGTCCCGAATTTTGAGAGCCGAACCCCCGCAGGTGCACTTAGTCATCTCGACATGTTCCTTCATGTCTCCGCGTACACGCAGGATATCACCAACAAACAACATGTTTCCACAATTTTTAGGCATTGGAGATCGGACATATCATAGTTCGGTTTATTCAACCAAGTCCTGCGTCAAAAAGGTTGGATACATCAACTATTCTTGCCCTTGCCCAAGCTTTCAATACTAAAAGTGGCGCCCACCATATGTAGACGATGTGCCTCGCTGTAGCCGCAGGCTGGTCTCCACTCTTGGCCTTGCGACGCGTTTTGGCCACGTCTGTGGTGGCTCCCGCAGGCTTGCTTCAAGGGATGGGAGCGTGGGGTCAGGAAAGTTGAACTGCAAAAAACGGATCTCGGAACATAAATGGCTACATGATAATGATACTATACATATACTTATGACATATACATATGTATCTATATCTATATCTATATTCATATCTACATCTATTTCTATAGCTATAGTCATAGTTATAGCTATATCTTTATCTATAGAAAGATGAAAACATATATTATAGATTTATATTCCATAGTGCAGTATATATACATATATATATATATATTCATTCATATATATATATATATACACACACATATATATATATATGTGACAATGGTCTAATTCTTGTGCAAATTGCCTATATTGGGGGATGGGCATCAATCCATTCAAAATGAGTTCATTCACCTGTGTAAGGATGCTCAGTTTTGAACGGATGACCAGAACCCATATGCCATAGATCATCTCCTGATCACGGCGCACACACACACAGATATGTATATATATACATATATATATATATGATATCATGTGTATATATAAGCCCGGCCTCGGAACCCCACAACCCCCCCAATGGTATGATCCCCCAACCTCGCATTTGCATGTGCAGCAATTGGGAGTCGCCGCCTCACGCCATGTACAGCATTCGGGAGGCACAGCCTTCCGTTTGAACGTTATTTGCAACATGTTAAACCCTCAACCTCGTCGCAAGCCCTGTCTAGCTGTATATTTCTATCCACGACCTGTTTATGTGCTTCCTATAGCGTGCCTCACACATGTTTTACCATTCATGGTATGCAGAGTACATACTCAAGGCGTACCTGCACATACCTATATGATCCTATATCCTTTATGCTTGCATGCAGTTTGCGCCTACAAATACGTAAAACAACTACATATATATATATATATATGAATAAATGCTTCTATATATAGAGGTAAGTAGAGGTATACATACATGTACTAAACATATCATACATACATACATACATACATACATACAGTCATACATACATGCAAACATACATACATACATACATACATACATACATACATACATACATACATACATACATACATACACGAATACATGCATGCATGCATCCATACATACATCTGTGTAAGTATACATCACACGTAAATAGATCACATACATACATATCATAGGTATATATACACATAGACATATAGATACCTATAGATACATCAAGATATATCTACACACATATTTACACACCAAGGAGCATACTCGCAAACAGAACATATACACACATGTATATACAATTCTAAAAATGCAAGTGCACACACACACACACATATATATATATGTATATATATATATACACAAGAAATTCATACATATACACGTTAACAAACACATGTACACATATTTGAAATTACATATGTATATATATATATATATGTAAATACAGATGTACATATATGTATACAGATTTATCTAGGTGCATATGTATAGTTGTATTTAGATTTTTGTATGAATATACATACATATTTATATTTATTTACAAGCTTGTATATATATATATATACATATTTATATACAAAGATACATAAGCACATACTTTTGGAATTGCATATATATATATATATGTACAAATATACATATATATATATATATACATAAGTAAAAGTATATTTATATACATACATGTATTTACATACATTTATACATATGTACATATGCTTACATACATACATACATATATATATATGTATAGATGCATGCATACATACATACATACATACACACACATATATATATACATACATACATATACACATACATGATAGTTTAACACCTAAATGCAAAATCCCAACTAACAATTTGCACCTTTGTAGTATATACACTGCTTCATCATTACCTATATACTCCTTACAACCTACATATACTCCCCCAAAATCGGTTTCCCCAGCCCCTTGGCTGCTCGCAGCGGGCTTCAGCCCCGCCCAGGTGTGGTGCCTTCCAGGTTAAGCATATCCTTAGCCCTGGCTGACGCTGGGCTTGGAGAGACGCAAGGCCTGGATCTGTCTGCCATGGATGCGCGCTTTCGCGGGTTGGCCACGGGCCCCTTGCGGGTCACCCGGCAGGGCGTGTTTGAGGATGGTACGTGCCCCAAAATGGCGATTTTCATGTGTGGCATGTGGCTGAACATTTCGAGGTGTTTTATTTTTGGGATAAATGTGGTGATGAACCATGAAAATTAGGGATAATTATCCGATTTTCTGATGGCTAGAAAAGCCACAAAAATTGTTTGTTTCCAGTGCAGAAATTGTTGGAATTTGTCCAGATTCAATCAACTGCTCATTGTCTGAGTCATTGTCTGAGCCTACAACTTGTTTGGGTGGCGGCAGTATGCTATGAATTGCACTGAGGCTACTAGAGCATGTGCTTGTTTCAACTGTCTGGATGTTCTCACCTCTTCCATGGCAGTTTGAGGTCCACCCTGGCAGCACTGATATTTCTCCATGATTTCGCTCATCTTCATTTCCTGCCGGGCTGAAAACCTGGATCTTCCTAGGTTGGAGTTGGGGAGCAGCCCCATGCCACCTCGCTTCAGCCAAAGATTTTGACCGACTTCGTCCAGGCCTTTGACTACGATGCTTGATCTGCACCCTGGGCCTCAGCTCGTCAACTTATATTCCCCATGTCATCTGAACCTGCTGTGAGGAACGGCAAAAACACTTCTTTGACAGTACAGCAGAATTACCGTGGCATGAGAAGGTACGGATTTTTTTTCGGAACTTCTGATTTTCTTGGATTTGTTCTCACTTTAGCCCATTGTGTCCCCACTTCGTGATCCCTGGAGATCCCTTTTTGGGAATCCATGACCGCATAGATGTCCTGTTACTCCTCGTTGATTCATTGATTAATACCCCTTTTGCAACCTGTATTGCTGATGATGATGAATCTACCAGGCGAGGCCCCATCACAATCCCCAGAATGATCCCTATAATTGTTTCCCGCAAAATAATTGCTCATGTCCTCACCATTTGTTGTTGATCATCCCTCCGTTATGATTTATGACTATGTGCCAGTCAGACTATGTACAGTATACACGTATATGTTATATTACTATATATACCTTAAATCTCTATACATGTTCCTGTTTTCTTTAAACATATCCCTATTTCTGTATATATATATATATACATATATATATATACATATATATATATATACGTATGTATATGTATATGTATATGTAAATATATATATATATATACATAGATGATTGGAACTTCAGATTTTCTTGGAACAACTCTGGCTTTCAGCCCTCACCACAAGGACCTGGCGAGTCCCAGCCTGGCGCTGGACGGCCCCAAGAGCCTGGCCTTCTCGGCCCGGCCCTCGAAACTCGCGGCCAACGCCTGTGTCTTCGAGTGTCGTTTCGAGCTGCCCAGGTGGGAAAAATGGGGGGTTGGTAGAGCTGGGGTCTGGGGAGAGAACCTTGCAAGAAGAATATTGAATATATAACTATATAATTATATAATTATGTAACTATATAATTATTTAATTCTAAAAATATATGATTATATACTTATATATATATTTATATATAGGTACATTTATGATACACAATATGTCTATAGGATTATGAAGATCCAAATATTGGATGGTAGTTCACACGCGCTCGTTTCTGGACTCTTTCAAGTTCAGGGTCCCAGATGTTGAATGATTTTGACAGATAACCCATAGCCCACTCATCCTCATGTTTTTGCAAAGCAGCACAAATGCAACGCTGGTTTTATTTTGTGTGATCTCAGGTCTCCATGGCGTTCTTCGGACCCATGCATAAGTTGGTCGGAAGTGAACACTCCAGAAATGGGAACTTCAATGTAAAAAGGCCTTCGCCCTCTTATGCCTCAGTCATTGAACTACATCACTGTTCCAATCGACCAAGAGTTTCAATCAATCCATCCCCGGGTAAATTTGCAGAGCCCCACAGGATGATCCCAGGATATCTTGCAACTTAACTTGACCTGACCGATTCCCACATCACATTCTCCCTCTTTTCACCTGCTGAGTTTGATGGGTTTCCAACATCCATGGCACTGGCAGGTCGAAAAACCCTGCTTCCCTGCGATTCGCACAGTGGATCCCAGGGGGTCTACAGCTGGCCGGTGCGGAGTCGAAACTTTGTGCTTGGCGCAACGATAGCAGAGTGTGGCTGGAATGGGATGGGGCACCTTGGCTGAAGAGTCTGAAGCTTCGCAGAGTGGGGCATTCTACAGTTGAAATCTTGATATTTCCAGGTAAAACATGGTTTCGTCTGGATTTTTCGTTTGTTGAAATCAAAGATGGTTGGGCTAGAAACCAACAAGTTGCTTCTAGGGCCTTTTAGTGGCAGCGCTCACCAGTGTGTCACCATACTGTTGAAGAAAGAAGGCCATCTCCTGGTGCCTTGGACTTGCCCTGGGGGTGCAGCTGGAGGCAAAGAGCCTATATCCACCCTTTGGTTTTATGGCTTTATCTGAGTGGTACTTCGAGATGCTCAGAGATTCTGCGAGGTCAAGATTGGGCTGTTGGGCGATCTTGGGCGGACAGCAAGAGGGTTGCCGAGTAGGACATTGGGATGAGATCTGAGAATGGAATTCTTAATGGCTAGATTGAGATTTACAGAGTCTGATTGCCGACACATCTGATGGGGTTCAGGATGGATCTCAGGCACACAAGCGTTTCAGTTTGAATTTGAATCAAGTTTGCTCGTCGAATGTTCCGTTGCAGGCATGAGTTGTACGAGAAAGCACTACAAGTGGAAATCACAAAGGTCAAGGTGCGCCTGGAAGATGCAGCTGTATCTGTTCTATGCTGTTGCGTTGTCTCACTCAAAGCGCCCGGGACCAAATCCAAATGATCGGATTAACAATCCACGAAATGTTGAGTTATGCCTCGTTAGGTACCCGACGCAGCGGTACACAGGATGCTTCATAGATGCAGATTGGGACAACTCTTAGATCGTCTTAGATCTCTTAGCAAAAGTGTAGAATCGCGATATTCATCATTCAAATATCTCTGCAACTGATTCCCAGTCTCATTCCTATTCCCAGCATGGTTTCCTTGACCTTCCTTCCTGGAAGAGTGAAACTGCAGTTGGCAATACACGCAGACATCTCTTTCTAATGTGACGATGGACGTTGTACATTTTGATACTCCTGATATGGTAGAACACAACATTCTCCATAGGGTGCCATACTTCAGGTCCTTTTCCACTAGCAATCGCAATGGACGGATTAGACATCATTGAACTGTTGCCGTAGGAAACTCTGAATTCTTGCGCTACGTGACAGCAGGAGACAGGTCCAGAATGCAAAGTCCTCGATGTGGGCAGCGGCGACGGTTACCAGACTGCATGGATTTGTGATGAAGCCACATAGACCCTGCAGAAATTTGTTGCCACAGATCATCCATTGCTGCTGAAGGCATCCTATCCTTGATGGCTCTCAGAGCTGGGGCCACCTATGGTCTGGGTCTTTGGGCAGCACCCAGGGGGCAAACAATTCAGGGCAAAGTTGCAGGATTTCGGTCAGTTCGACCAAACTAGACCAATCTTACTATCTTTTGTATCATATTGTATCTATGTTTCTTGTAGTAAAGATGGTGTGTATATATATTATATTATATATATAATATATATATATATATATTATGTTATATTATATTATATTTATAATAAAATAAAATATAGTATAATATAATATAATATGATATAATATAATATTATATATATAATATATATATAATATAATATATATATATATCATATTATATATATATTGTATTGTATATATATAATACATATATATATATATATTATACATATGATATCTTCTTTGGATTTGGCCTTCCTCAAACCTGGCCCAACCACTCCCTGGCTTCCCAGCCAGGTGTGGAGTATGTCACGCAGATCGCGCGTGCCTCAGAGGAGGTCATCGCAGCGAACCGCGCGGCGCGGAAGGTGCCGGAGACGCCCCTGGAGATTTGGTGCACTGATGTGCGGTGACCTGGCGCTGCCGAAAAGTCATAGGGATTTAGCCTCTGGTAAACTAACATAGCTATTGAAAATGGTCATTTATAGTTGATTTTCCCATTAAAAATGGTGATTTTCCATAGCTATGTTAGTTTACCAGAGGGTATAGTTCGACGGGCTTACAATAGTCCCCTAATCTATATGATACCCTCCTGTAAACGTTTACATAGATGTGGAAAACCCACCAGGAATCTAAATCATTTAAACCATGCGTTTTCCACATCTATGTTGGTTTACCCTAAGGTAAGCCCCAAGAATGTTGGGATTCCAATAAAGACCAGGATTTAGACCCCAGCAATTTGGATAATTACCATGGGGAGCTTGATGTTACTTATACACTGTAGCCCCAAAACCTGGATCATCTGACCGCTTTTCAAATCTTAAAACCAATCAAGAGTCTATGAATTGAGGGTTGAGATTACAAGTTCCTGAAACTGGACCAAAGTTGGCTGATCATGGGGATATATGAAGGAATAGAAGATGTCAATCCTCCAAAAGAATTGTTGAGTAATGCCAAGTGTTTTTTCTTGGTGTTTCCTGTGCAAAGAACCAGGGTGTTGAGCCTTCGTTTTTCGGGTCGCCCAGTGGACCCAGGGGCATCGGGGAGCGAGAGTCGGAGGCGGAGCGCTTTGAAGTTCTGGTCACCGAACTCATGGATGCCTCTGGGCTGGGGGAGAGCCTTGCAACGATTCGGCAGATTGGAAGATTGGGGCGGCAAGGGTGGGGATCAGCAGCACATAATTTGAATAATCGTGTATGTAAGTATGTATTTGATGTTGATTTCAGGACAAATGTTAGGACATGACAGCTTTGCAGTTGCAAAGATTTTTTAGTTGAGCTCAGCGTTTCCCTGTTGCTGCAGCAGTTGTTGTTATTCTCTTGGCAGCCTCAGCCTCCTGCCACCTCCTGCCTGGAAAACCACATGGGCTTGTGCACTGACATTGCCTGAATGGTATGTTGTATGAAACAAGACTGTGCCCACTAAGTGGTATCCTGAGCCTTTAAGAGGATTCAAAAGGCTGGTTAGGTGATTTTCATGTCCTACTGTAGGCAACCACGGAATCAGGTTGGTTTCAAGAAGCATAAGATTATGCTGGGAGGATTTAAATTGTCACACCGCGTGGGTGTCGGTTACATGACTGTCCATTGCCTGTATTGTTGCTTATAGTTGCGCTGGCTCCCCGTTTGGATTGGTCACATCCTACTAAATCTCATTAAACCCCATTAAATTCTATAGAATCCATTCAAAACCGATTTATCCCATGAAATACCATAGGAAAATAACCAAATCCAATAAGAAAAGCAACTAAATTTATCTACGTAAATCATTAAGCACTTGAATCCCATTAAAACTCCACCAGTTGTCTCCATTATCTCTCCATCTCCAAATTCTTTTTTGGGGGATGTAGCCGTTTAAAGCCGAGGAATCTGATCCTTCTGACCGAGGGCTCCAAACGTCGCTTGTGCAAAGCCACCAGTTCGGTGATCCCGGCGAAGCTCCGTTTGAAGGCGGTGCTCTGCGAGGCGCGGGCCGAAAAAAGGGGGGTGAAGCCGAAAACCCAGAGATCTTAAATGTAAACATGACATCACCACATCTCATCCTTGGTTCTGATCAAGTACTGATCATTGAAGCCTCTCAGTGGAGACCTCAACCCGCAGCCACTTCTCCAGGGAAGTCATCCCCCGTCGCAGGTGAAGCTTCCTGAGATCAATGGTGTGAACATCGTTGCTGGGCGGCACTGGGTCTTGGTGCGTTTCACGCAGCTGCTTGGTCCACTTAGACATTGGGGAATTTTGGGAATTTGCATCTTGAGCTTCCAGATGATGTTGTTGAGAAGCTATCTTTTTTTTCGTCCATGACTTTTTAGGTGGAAATCGCCTTCGATTTCTTTTGGTCCCAGGTTGAGATTCGGGGGTCCTTTGATGTCAATGGTTGCCGGTCAGGATGCATTTTGGCCTTTTTGGCCGCTGGACCGCACTGGGGATGCACTTTGGCTGGGAGTGGACCTTGACAAGAGGGAAGGACTGGGTAGCGGGGAATGGAGGCTTATGGGGTGGGAATGGGACCGCAATTTGATGATGTTCTTAGCATTCTTTGGCCATTTTGAGTATGAAACTTTCCAATTGGGTTGTAAACGGTTTTGAGCAATCCCACGTGGATTGATGGTTTTATCCGTCTATTTGGCTACTTCCCAGGTCTTGGGCGCAGGAAATACCCAGAGATTTGTTGCAGACGTTTAAGTTGTGAGATCAGGATTTAGATGCACAAGGTAAATACTTAGCATCTAAATCTTTGCATCCAAACCTTGATGCATGGAGGCCCTGAATGCCATCAGGAATTAGATCCTAAAAGCCAATGGAGGCCCTCGATGACCTCAGCGGCAGGAGACTTCAAGGTGTTGACAGACCCTGTGGAACTCCTGTCCCTCCGCCTGGGGGAGGTGAGAAACTCAAACCCGGGGCATCCAAAGATAGGGCAGCCCCAAATCCAATGTGGTTGGTGATGGTTTCAAATATGTATTGATCCAGTCACTTATTCATTCATTTAGTCATTTACTTGTTTCTGTATATGTATTTATTTATTCACCTATTTGTCGGTTTTTCTGTTCAACATTTTTCAACCACATTTGCGAAGATGATCCCCAATGACGGATATTTTTCAGGCGGTTGAGGCCACCCGCCAGCAATGGTTCAAAACAGAGAACAAGTGGATAGATACCTTGAGCCTAAAGGGTGGATAGATTTCAGCTTGTTGAATACTCTGGTGTTGCCAAGTCAGCATGCTTCCGCAGGCAGATGTGGATGCGATTCCAAGCCGTGCCAGCTTCAACTTCAAGGGCATGACCAGTGGCACCGCTAACATGGTGGTGTGGCCGGGACCTCAAAGATCTGCGGCGCAAGAACCATGTTACAACTGGAAAAGTGCCCATCTGACATCATATCACTCAGGTGGTTTGAAGCTCAACTCAGTGAAACGGCGGCTTGGCTGGGTGGAAGCCAGCAGGTTTTTCGTTCTTGGTCGGATTTTTTTGGGTTGGTTAGTCAATGGCTTGACCCATTAGCCTCTTCATGCTGAACCTTGGCCGGGCTTTCCAGGATCCTTCTGTGGTCCTTACCAATGCGCCCACCTTCTTAGATGGCCGACATGCGGCTACATGCTGGGGGCAGGCTGCTGCAGAAATTGCCCATACGCAGGTGCTGAAAGGCGAGAGCACCGAGATTTTAATGGAGATGACCTTTGGTGACTTTTCAGCAGACAGTGTCCAGTTGACTCCAGTTCATGGAATTTCTATGAGCAGGCTTCAAGGGGAATCTTCCTAAGCCATGATAGGAATCAGTATTCAGCTACTCAAGGTTGCTTCGCTCGCGAAACAACAACCATTTTTAACCAGGGCACTATTGACCTTACCCTCCGGTAATCAAACATGGCAATGGGAAATCCTGAAATCCCTTATACATAGGCATTTAGATGGGAAAATCATCAGACTAAATGGGTGACTTTCCAGCATGTCATCTGTAATCACCGCAGGGTACATGTCTTTACCATCTTCAGAGGGGGCTGAAATTTGTGCCCACCATGAGGGCTTCCTGGGCCATGCCCAGCACTGCCTCGAGCCAAGGTGATTACCAGCTGAAGTTCAAGACGCCCAGCGCAGGTACGGCGTATCGAGGGGAACCACATGAAGGAAACCCCTCAATTTCATGGTCTCGAAATGTCTCGAATCAGCTTCGGGACGTTGCTATTTTGAGAAATGGATATGCCCAAAGAATGTGAAGGGAAGGCCTGGTGAAACTCTTGCAGTAGCGTTCATTTCCCGATCTTCCGTTGGGATCTCTGCCAACTTCAAAGGCTTCTGAACGGAATCGCAGGTGATGCCCGCTTTGGGCGCTTTGCACCCCCGCCACACGTGGAAGACTATTCTGCAGAGTACCAGCAAGTCCTACAGGTGTGGGGTGGGGCAACAGTTCTTCAGTCCTCCTGCTGAGTTTTGGAAAGAAACAACATGAGACATGGAATTCCACCAAAGGTGAGGGATAAAAAAGGGAGTAGCACAGAAGCTGCATTCTGCTTGACATCAGACTCGAGTACAACTAGGTTGTGGCCTTATCAGAACCCAACGCTGATCAATGACTCCGCCACTTTCTTTTCGTTTGGGTTTATCCAAACATATCCAAAAATGAGGTATATCCCGAATTTGCTATTTTGATGAGAATCCATTGAAACTGGCACCCCATTTTCAGATGACAAACCCATTTGGATTCTTTTCTTCCGATGCCGCATTCTCAAACCTACAATTCATCACAGGATAGTGATTAATCACCAC
This sequence comes from Symbiodinium sp. clade C Y103, assembly GCA_003297045.1. Taxonomy (NCBI): domain Eukaryota; class Dinophyceae; order Suessiales; family Symbiodiniaceae; genus Cladocopium; species Cladocopium sp. clade C. The sequence continues at coordinate 128,633 of BGPT01001309.1, forward strand.
CGTGAAACCACAATTCCAAATTCCAATAAGTATCTCGGATTCCGATTGGGGATTACTTGTCACTTTCTGAAATTTCCAAAGATGTCCAACCATTTTTATCTAAGTCCAATAACATGACCCATGGAGATACACTTTTTTATTCCCATGGGGGATACCATCTCTCCCCAGCGACAGGACTATGCCGAGCGACAGCGGAGCTACCTGAGCTTTGCCAAAGAGTCGCGCGTGGGACACAGCGCCATCCGCAGCGCAGATGTTGAGGTGCCCTGGTGGTGGATGGGTCGCTGGAAAATCCACAATCGTTCGATCATTTTTCTGGTTGAATGATTTCAAATGTCCGCCAGTTCTATAGATGTTACTTCATGGACAATCCCCCGTTTATAGCCGATTTTCCGATTAAATCATCCATTTATATGGGATTTGCATGGATTTGCTATTGCCATGCTTTCGTACAGGAGAGATGAAGAAGACATCAGCCAGAAACCATTGGAATATGGAATTTTGAAACAATAGCCGATAGCCAGATACAATGTCGGACTCTTTCAGAATGTAGAAAGACACGAACAAGACCATAAACTATTGAAGCAAACAAGCAAAACCAAGGAAAAAGGATGTGTTGACTTAAAACAAAGGGCGGTTGGTTGGTGGTTACCAGTAGGGCTACACTACCCCGATCTCCCCGGCGCCCCCCCTTTCAGCTCTGCAGTCGGTGGCTGCATTGCAACGCTGCGCTTTGGCCATGGCCCTTTTTCCCGGATCCTTTGGATTGGAAGGGACCACGGCCAATCGTGTTTTGGTCAGCTGGTACACAGCCACTCAGCTGAGTCTGTTGATGGACCTGAGATTTGGATTTATCTATTCATATGAAAACGGCTGTGACTATGACTATGACCAAACATATTGCAACAAAGATGCCTGATCCCGAGGTTGGAGGAGAAGGACGCAGTTGACGTCGACGCATCATGGATCAGAGACACTCAGACCCTCCACCAACTTACAACTCACAAAAGCCATGGGACGGTGGTTTCCCTATGGAAATAGGGGATACAACTACAACCACCAACAATGGGCTCGCCTCTACCTGTGATGGAGCCATAACTACCCACTAGCTCTGTTCAACTTGGAGTTGATTGTGATGATAGGGCCCGAAAGTAGGAATGCATCAGCGGAGGTAAAGGAGTCCAACTACTATAGTAATGTCATCGTTGGATTAATCCCCCTGGCTGTTTGATTGAGGGGGTAGCATTTTAGTAGCAGATTTTCACCATTTGGGGGGATACGCATTAGGTCATCTAGGAAGAATCCCCGCAATCCGACATGGTTTCTCTGGTTCATGGAAGCGAACTGGAGGGTCGCCGGGGCTGATCCATGACGAAAAGCGCCACCTGCATCAGCGAAAAAACATGGAAAAAAGGTGACAGACCAGGGTCCTTGAAAAAGGGCGTGAGATGGGGGTGTAACATCCACAAATTACCGCTCATAGGATTATATGGGATACTTGTAGTAACCAAACCTGTTACTATACCATATATGAATTTTGGGGGTGAAGATACCGACATACTTTTGCCAGCTATTTTGATGTTCACCAGGGTTGCAGGGTTTTGACACATGCCCAGATATGAGTACCAAACATAGCCGGGGAAGCAACAGAAACATACAAAGACACCAACAAAAGACTGGAATATGCAACCAAGAAGACGTGGGTATTTCCTCAGCTTGGCGAACCCTTTGATCCTTTCATGATTTGTGTTTTAGCAAGGAAACCCCATTTTTTGGACGGTCTGAAGTCTGACCTGAGATGATTCTTCATTTGGTGAAGCTGGCAACATTGGCGTGCATGCAACCCTCTGGTTCATCCTTGCAGTGCAATCCAATTTTCGTTATTTTTTTATGTGTCTTTTCTACTTTTTGAGCTTGTGCACCAGAGCCATAAGATTATCCGCAAAAACGGTGATCATTTTATAGTTTCAGTATGTTTCAGTTCTTTTGTTAAAACGTTTTTCGGCTGGGTGTAAGGACTGTAACAGATCAGGGCAATCAGTATGGAAGTCATCAAACATCTGCGATTTTCAGATGGATTCCCAATGGAACACATGTTTTCCACTGGAAACATTGCAAAACATGGTGGTAATCCCCCCTTTTTTCCATGTTAGTTACTGTAGTTTCATGGTGTGGACGAGCCAAGGTCAACTTTGGCGAATCCGAACTCTTGGTTGTTGAAGACACCAGAGGCAGAATCCGGGGATCCAGGCATCCAGATGTCCAACCCGTGGGGGTACCTGAATCCAGTCGTCATGGGTAACCATGACTTAGTAGTGACAAAAAACCATGGTGACTTGGGGATCCCCCATTTTAAGAAATCACCATTTAATCTCATTTAATATGTATTCTCCCAGTTACAGTGGATGCTCTTTTCCTAGGGCCTAGATGGATCCACCACACATGCACATAGTTCAAATTTCCATAGTTATATATACTGCTGATTAAGGGTTGAACTCTTGTGAGGGGATGAGGGAACCACCAAGAAAGAAGACTCACACTTGCACTTGATGAAGTCTTAGTTTTGGCACTCTTAACTCTTGACCTGCTGATGAAGGGTTTTGAGTCTCACATGGCCAGTTGGTTCCCAGCCCGGATCGAATCGCTCGCACTGTTGGGTTTCAAACGTGATAGCTTCAGTTTCACAATGATAATGACAATGACAGTAAACATAACTCATAGTAAAAGAACACAATAACAATTATAAATTTGTAACTCAACAACAATTTACCATAATGACGGCAATCATAATAATGATAACAATAACACTAATGCCGATTCACATATATAAAATATGTAATACCGACAGTACTAATACCAATAGTAGCCACCATCATTAACACCATCATCCCTCAAATCATCTCCCTGTTCCGCTCCCGAGCGCAGGCCAAGAAGCGGAGTGCCTGTACACCACCCCCGTCGATTCAAAGGAGGTCCTGGGGAGGGACCACGGCAACAAGAGAAGGCCATAGGTGGCAGTCTTTAGCGTTATTATCATACTGAACATAGCTATTGTCATCATATTTCTTTTGAAAGATACTATCAAGTTATGATTGTGATTATTGTTTTTGCTGTCGTTGTTGTCGTTGTTTTTTTTGTTGTTGCTGTTGCTGCTGCTCTTGTTGCTGTTGTCGTTGCGGACCTGCAAAGCAAACGGTGGCAGATGGAGTGGTGGATTCTGGTGGGCACTTGGTATCAATCAAGATCAAGATGTTTTTACGGCCTTGCAACGTGTTCACTGAAGAAATTGAGGGAGGGAGTCTCGTTCTTTACACACCTTGACATCATTGCAAGTAAGTTTGGCAGATTTGGCAGCTTCATCTCTCTTTCGGCTTCCCAGATTCCGTACTTCCAAACTCAGGGCATGAAGTCCTCAAATATGCCTTTATCCAAGTGACTGGATCCCTTCCCAGAACCTCTTCTGACTGTTGACGATTCCACCGTCACATGCCGTTTCCAGATTCAATACATAGCAATAGCAAATAAACATCAACTTTTCTCGAGTCTCCGCAGCACAGAAGTTGCTTCCAATTCTACTGAAGCCTTAAGTTGCCCAGATTATTTGGGCTTCTGGATGGCTATGGGTGCCTGTAGAAAGCTACTGTATCTCTAACTGGGATTTGGCCCCCCCCCCCCACCGATACCTTTCGCCTTCCTGGCTGTCTGATATTTTCCCTATTGGCCTTGGCTAGGCTGCGTGATGATATTCAGACAGCCTTGCTTCAAGACTCCGACACGCTCTTGGTCACTTGGTCTTTGCAGCAGCAGGGTTTTGAAGGAAAGAAATGTACAGGACCCCCCACACTTGGGTCTGAAAAAACATGAAAAGCATGGCTTCCTCTAATTTTTTTACGAAGTCGCGTGAGAAGACGAAGCCATTTTGAGGCAAAACCAGCCAGCTGAATCAGCAGGTGTCCATTTGATGCCTGTATCTGAGTACCCCGAAAAGATGAGCATTGCGGCCACCAGCCACCCACCAAGACCTGCAGGTGTGAGTTTGCCTAGAAATGGAGCAAAGCCCAATGTGCGACATTTTTCACAGGGTAATTTTATTGAATAGGATTTTGGGGTCTACTCCATCTTCAGACAACCCCATAGTCCCAACATCTTACGGAGGAGTTTGTAAACAAATCCATCACAGGTCCTGAGAATCCCACATTTTTGCCAGATCGTATAGTATACCCCCGCACAATAACTCGTCGACGAGGATTCCAGACTTAAAGTTTACAGTTTGCTCCTATAAGACTACAATACATCATGAATCATCATCATTTTTCTCAAGTCCTGGTTGCCCCCTAGACCTCTGTATAAACCAATTCAGGTAGTACATGGTAGTCCCTACAAAAAACACCTGCAGATGTCGACCTGTCCCAGGCACTTGCGCTGCTGCGCAACCACCGTTGCTGCAGCCCCTGAGATGCAGGAAGTGACCAAAAACTTGGGGCCGCTGTTCCGCTTTTCTACTTTCAACGGATTCTACCGGAAATGCAAAAGATCTTAAATTGATCCAACCTTCAAATTTTGATCACGCAAGTTAATTCTTGGAGAGAGTTTGTGATGATTCTGCTGGCATGGAACGACTTGGCAGTTTGGTAGGGAGCTGGAGTCGGCTTCAGATCCGTTTAATCTGGTGATTTTGAATACTGGCCACTTAGTGGCCCTGTACAACATTCGGACAGTCGAATACCAGAATACGACCAAGCTTGTTGGTGCATTGAAGATGCTAACATAATCCAACATAGGGATACCCCGAACCATTTCCCATTGAACATTGGGGAATTTTCGATGATTTTAGCGTCCCAGCAATGATGCCGTCGTGAGGTAACCACTACGTTTACGAGGTGCGCAGTTGGGGTTGCCTCTTGCAGCCGGGTTTGTCGCTGAGATTCGGTTGTTGCTGTGCATCGACATGGCCAAATTGAAGGGACGCCGGTTTATCCTGTGCCCAGCATTTGAACTGCATGAGCCCCAGCTGTAAACGGCCAGGCGCAAAATCGTAATACATGGAATCCCAAATTTGATGGTCAAAGGCCAAGGACTCAAAATGACCAGCCACTTTCCGGTTCGTTGGTACCCTGTTGTTGAGCTATGCCCGCATGAATGATGTCAGGTGGGCATGGTCAAAATCCATGACCCAGGAGAACTTTTGGGACTGTTGGGATCAACATCACTTTTTTGGATGTACCCATACCCAAATGCTCATGGATCATGTCATCTTCATCACGTCCCCAGAATTGGTTTACATGTCCATTTACCGGAAATTGAGCGCCTCAATATCTAATGGTCAAAAACATTCATTTCCAACACATACTCCCTTTTGCGGGGTCCCCAAAAAAGATAAAAACAACGAATCAGCATCCAAAAGATTGATCAACCGTAAATCGCCAATGATTTGCAGTGTGATCATTTATTAAGATATATTACATATAAATATATATTTATATGCCCTCTGAATCAAACATCGCTGGATGCAATTCCACCATTTAGTTCCATGATTTTCCCAGCTAGCAACCTTTGTTCAGTTCGGGGATTTGCCATGATTTTCCGATGTTTTTCTCATTCACAGCTCCATTGATAGGATCAGAAACATATCTTTTCCATCTATTTTTTGGTATCCCTAAACGTCAGGCCGTTCGCCGGCACAGCTTGCGCGCCTTGGAGTATCTTCTGAAACGTGAGGCCGGACTGGTGATGTTTTTGGCGGGACTGGTGAAAGATAACCTCTGGGAATTTCATTTCGCTATGGAACCTGGACCACTTAGTTCGATGATTGACCTATCAAACATGGTGATCTTTCATAGCAATCAGTTGAATTACCAGAGGGGAGAGCATGGAGGGTTTTAAGGCTGTTTGAGCAGTTTACTCAGCTAAAAGTACTATTGGGAGTTGCCAAAAGATGATGATCTGATTTATCATGATTCAACCACCAACAAGGTTTCTTCAGGCGAAGATGGCTGTTTTGCCAGACAAACATGGGGAGATCCTCCAACCGTGGATGTTGTGAGCTATGACTATGACCTCCCGTTTGTGTTCTGGAAAGTACCAAGCCTGAGTCATTCCCATTGATTCTGCTGCACAAACAACATGTAGCGTTCAATGACCTCTGATTGGAAGCCCTCTGTGGAGCATGTGGAGCTTCCATAGAACAAGGGGAGGGGTGTGATGTCACGATCTGGAGAAAACATGGACATTGTCGACCCCCAACCCCACTCTACCACTTCTCGAGACGCAACGGTTTAGTTTCTTTGGTACAAGCGCTAGGGGAGTTGAATATCCAACATGCACATCTACCCATCCCCACTAAGAAGTCAAATTGGACCACTCTGAAGAGAAAACTCAGACAATGCCATGAAAGACCTGCGACATTCTACTCCTCAATGATTCTCCTTGAGGAATTGGGTTTGTCAGAAATATGAAATAGGCTACCCCCAACTTTCATGTTTGGGAAAATATATGGGACCATCATTTTCCCAATTGAAAAACCATAACCGGGAATTGGTACAGCCAGAGTGCCCAGCAACGCCAGGCCTCAGACTTGGATGAAGCGTGCCTCGGTTGTCGGCCACTGCATGTGGCGACACAGGCCGGGTCTGACGGTGCAGATGTGTTCAGCCAAGAGTTAGGATGGTGATGCTTTACACCATGCTTTGGTGCCTTGTCAACATTTTGGATGCTGATGGAAAGGGAAAACAGAAAGTGGCCACAGAAAGTGACCACATTTTTTCAAATAACCACCGTAAACCTTTTCGGATCTTTTCGGGATGGGTTGAGTAGTACCAGTAAGATCTACGGAAACACTATGTCTTTTGAAAGTGCAGTGATGGCTGGAATTTCTTCTGCCGTGGACTCTTTGGCCACGTAGGTCTGTATGTTCAACGGCGATGTGGGGTACTGCATGATGGAGCTTCTTTTGCAACATGGGGCGAGGCAGACGGGCCGGGATTCTCCTCAGTCCTAGCCAGAAAAGGCGTGGTTGAACAGAGTATTTCTTGCAGATCGGCATGGATAAAAACTGGTGACTCCCCCCAAATTGCACGGTTTATGACCAGAAGTGATCAACCATGGTCAAGGCCTTTAATGTCTGTGCGGCAGTCTGAGGTGTTCCTAATTCTGTAGTTCAAATAGGACAGCCCACAACGACCAAGCATCCTTAGGTGCTGCGCTAGGACACATATTTGCTTCCTCGAATTACCATGTATTCCACGTAATGACAGCGGAATTTAGGCCCGCTATTCGCAGGATGCCCTGGCGGGCGCTGAATAAAACTGCGCTGGCAGAAGTTTCATCTGGTGGTTTCGAAGATTTTTCAAAAGGGGATGATCCCAACTGATTATAGACATCGAACCAACTTTGGACACCGTCAAACGGAGCGTCAAACGCCGTGATGTGTTTCACATGTTGCAGGCCCAACCGCGTTGTGGGTGATGCCGGGAGCCTCAGAGCTGCTGATTTTGGGATGGCTTCTATTGGGTTTACCAGGTTACATGTATATATACATATACATATATAAATAGTGGAAAACACACACACACACACAACTTACATCATAATGATTCTAAGATGCAGATTTTCGATCACATTTAGCACGTTTCTTGACCTGAATATTTCCTGATTTTCTCCATCCCTCTGAACTTGAAGTCAGGATGAAGCCCTGGGCGGCCACGTCATTGACATGTCGGCCACGTTATGCCATACAGCCACAAACCTGCTATATGATTGCTACCCTTTGCAACTTGCTATTCCGTGAGGAACTGAACATATATTCTGGGTTGATACCCAGTTCAATCGTACTGTTCCTTGCATCCCAATGTTTCTTGGTGATTTTTTGATAACAACATGGTCAAGTTTTATGAACATCTGAGTCCCCGACTTCTTGCGATTAAACTCCCCATGCCCGTTGGTTCATTTTAGCATTCCTTTTGGGCCCCGCTGTTTGCAGATCACTGTCTTGACTAAATCCTCATGTTTTTGGTTCAATCCCACAGCACAACATACCACTGCTTGTTTGGTCAATCCCCAGTTATAAGTTGGTTTACAAGCTCCACCAAGTATAGAATCATATCATGATATTTTTTAGCATAAATCCAAGTTATTGGAGTTACAGACCACCTTTGCTTACTCTGGGGCACTACCCTGGATGTCTGTTTGGTACTGTAAATCCCCATCACCATCCCACGAAGGACCCGGAGCTGGACCCGCCGTTGCATGAAGCCACGAAACGAGGCGTAGCCATGTGGGCCGGACGTCGAAGTGGTCGGCTGGTGGATCCACATCAAAAACGCCTTGATTTTGAAACTAACTAGGGGTAATCTTTAGATTGATTATGGTAGATTTCATCTATAGTTAATGGGATTTCAATCTAGATCTATCTATAACTACTGGAGTTATGGTAGATCAATCTATAGTTTGCACTTCGCGGTGGAGAGGGAATCATGGCTGGAAAATGGTACCATTTGAAATATCGGAACATCTACTTGAAGCAGGATCTTCCAGCTATCAAGCGTGACAACTGGACAAGATTCAATTTCTCCATGATTTGCCTCTTGAAAATGTGGATTTTCCATATTTTCCATACCCAGGCTAGCAAGGTCAGAGAGTCATGGCTTTCCCACAGACGTTGGCTCGAGCATTCTCTCCGCGCCTGCTGCCAATCACCTGCTGTCAACATGGGCATTGGCTCGTCAGTGGATTTGTCAGTGCCGCCGGGGGGGTCCACCATCATCTTGATGGACCCACAGGACACGTGGGATGATGGGGGGATGGGCCGCAGGGAAAAGCCAGAGCCACATATTTTCCACTTGAGGAGGTTCATCCCTTCATTCCCATCGGAAAGGCATAGGATGGCATAGGTATTGAGCAATTGCCAATTGGGACTCATTTCCATGAGAGCTAGAGATGCAAAGCAAGAAAGGTTTTGACATGAAGCAAATGAGCTAGGGATATCTAGGGATATTATATGGGATATTGAGCATATTCAGAAACACTGTACACATGTGATGATATTTGGTAGCTGCCCGGTTTGGGTATGTGCAACGTCACTGGAATAGATGCTTCATTTTCGGAAAAGTCCAATGGGCATTACCAGGAGTGCATCCAAACGAAGCCGTCGTTGACATCCACTCAGAAGCCGCTTTGTTTGTCAATCAGCGATTCCCAATGGAACACCTGGATTGGCAATTTGTCCAAGATTGTCGGCTCATATTGGAATGAGATGCTCGGATAAAAGCTGAGGTTTTGGGCATCCGTGCACTCGGTGCACAGAGGAGTGTCTGAAAATAAGGGGACAATCCATTCCATTCAACGCTTGAACACCTCATTTTCCTAATCAAATTGCAAAAACATGCAGCAATTATCCCCATTTCTGGACAAACACCCACTTCCTCCGTTTTTGACTGGGATATCCCCTCAACCAAGTTTTCGGGTCGTGCACTTGTGCTGACCTTCACAAAAGCACCTTGGAGGCGCAGGTCCAGGTTCCGAAGAAATTGGTTGAGGGAAAAGTCAACAGGACCACCCAAATTACATCTTTCTTTTTTTGTAAAGTATGGGCAAAAACAAAGAACTCAGGTTTCCATTTTTTCTCCTCTTCTCAATCCGTAGGATGCTTCCTTTCATGTTTGCCCCCATTGGCTTCCTGGTGATCTTTGGGACCTTTGGAGCCTCGATGGCCGGTGTGGAAATCCCGCCGTTCGCGCTGATACTGGGATTTGCAGAGGGACTTTTTTGGTGTTTCCCCATTGGTAACATAATGCAGCAAAAGGGGTGAGATTACATAGATTTACTAGTTTACTCCACGTTAATCCCAATATTGGACATTTACTCCTCGTTGATTGGTTACCCCATTGGTTTCCCACCGGAATATCTGATGCTTCTTGAGCGCTTTCAAAGGCCCCCTTTTTTTGGGCAGAATTCCAAGGTTCCCCGTGGTGTTGTTGATCTTCCTCAGCGTTTTGGGGGGCAGATTTGCGGTGGTGACCAAGAACCAGGCTTTGGATGCAGAGATCCATGAACTATGTGGCTTAGATGCAGGGGTGCAGAGGATGTAGTCTGACGGATAAAGCCAACCATTTTATGGGGTCATGATGGAGATAAAACGAGGGATATAACTCATGATGCAAGTTATGGTACAACCAATGAATATCAATGGATAGAATAGATATCAATGGATATTTATCAATCTTGTGACAGAAGGGGTATCAATGGATGCGTATCATGGTATTACATGTAAGGGATATAACTTTTGATAGAATGGTTATGAATGGATTGTTGTGAAATGGAGCTGGACACCATTTTGTTCCGTGTAAATGTGTAGGGTTTTCCTAGGAAGTGTTAGGTCAACGGAACAAATGAGATCCCACAAAATCCACCCGGACCGGACCCCAGCACTAGGTGCCCAGCTCTCCTCCATGGCCGGCTCGGTGCGGGTGGAGTACCGCACCGCCTGGACGGGCTTCTGCAAGCCCAAACACGCGCGCACGGCCCGCATCGTGGCCTTCGTCCCCAGCGGTGCCGTGGCCATCCCGGGTCAAAGCGTCATGGTGACGGTGCCGCCCGGAGCCGGTCCCGGACAGCAGTTGCAGGTGCAGACGCCTCAGGGCGTTCAGACGGCCACCATTCCGCCTGGAGTGGGGCCGGGGCAAAACTTCACCTTTCAGCCTGGACAGCAGGTGCTGCAAGCCCAAGTGATCCAGGTTCAAGCGCAAGTCGTGTCTTGAGAACATTGAAATCCTGATCCTGACCCCCTTTGCTGAGAGCTGAAGGTATCTGTTTGCATAGAGCTGAAGGCATTTGCAACCCACATCCTTGCCCTCTCTGTACCTTTTGTGCTGCGAAGCAGTGCCGGTAAATCTTGAGAGTGACAAAGCTACACCTTTGATAAGGCAGTCACGCCCAAAAGATGCTGAATTATGCTCAATTGATTGGGAGAATGGGTAATTTTCCATGGAACAGCAAAAGGATGAGTGAGTCCCAGCTCCAAGAGAAGAATGGCCCCAAACTTTAGAACTGCATCAGTGCCACAGTACTTGTATACAAACTGCAGGTCCAGAATGGCTTGCGGTTTTTTGAATCCTTGGTCTCTGTGGATGCAAATGTGGAGGTTCAGTGCCTGCAGTCTCGCTGCTGCTCAATGCCAGGCAGGGAGTGGAGTGACATTTCCTGGTCTGCATGGTAGTAATTTAATGCAATTGACACTGATTGAACTAGTTTTGATTTTCCTCAACTATTATAGTTCATGGAAATAGTGAATGAAGCGATCGTGAGAATGCCGATATGCAGAGCTCATGTGAGTCAAGGTGGACACATGGGTAATTTTCCCCAAAACGGAGATGGTCATCAGTCATCCACCCATTAATAGGAGTGAATATACCATGACCATACCCTATCCTTATATCATGTTTTGACCATGGTACATGTGCAGATGGCAAACCTAGAACCACTTTCATCCAGTTTTCATGGTCCCCCCCGCTTCTTGGACGACCATCAGAAGGAATTTGAACTAGTAGACATAAAATAGAGGGCTGGAACAAAGGTAGATGTCATCATTTTACCATGCTTGAGGCATCATTCCATCCTTGGCTTCTGAGTCCCAAAATTCGGACTTGGCTTACCAATCGGCAGGTGCATGGATTTTCTTTGAGCAGAATATTCTGTTTTAAGCATTCGGCCACGCGTAGTAAGTGAGCGACAAGACTTTGGCATTTCATGTTTGCCCTGGATCCAGGCTGAAATCAAGCTGAAGCCTTGAACGAGTGTTCAAAATCAGTGCCATTTTCATTTGATTGGTGGGTTCAATTGTTTTTGTCTACCATCCCTAAAAAAATGGGATGGTGCTCCCCACTGCATCAATTTTGGGTGGATGGCTCCACCCCCACCCTGTTTGATTAATCTCTCAACGGAAGTGGCTCACCCACCAACCAGTCCTGGCCATTTTCCAATTTTCCCAGGGCCAGTCCTGATGAAGTCAATGGCCACGGAGACTCCCCGCTGCACCTGGCTTGCAGGCTGGGACTATCTGCAGTGCCCTTTGCCCATCCCATCATCCGAGTTTGAACAATGAGCACCCAGTATATATAATCCATATCAATGTGGGTAAAACAATAATAATCCACCTATATTTTGATGGTTTATACCACCTGTTTATGGTGAATTTGGGGGATGGTTTATTATTGTTTTACCCACATTATCCAATTTTCAGAGTGCTGACCCCAGATCTGCTTCTGGCATCAGCCATGCTGCACAGGCAGACGCCATTCCAGGGCAGTGACATGCAGAGTGAGGTTCGGGCTCGGTCAGAGGGTTGGTATGGCAAGCGTCATGTCCAGCAATGCGGGACACCGGGAAGTGGCACTTTACTGGCGAAAATGACAACTTTCATGAGATACCATGGGATACCTTATTTTCAGGCAAGCCCAGGCGGTAACTCCGAAACCATAGACCATGCATGACCATACCAATCGGTACCATTTGGGGTGAAGATTGTGATTCACTGTTTTTTTTTTTGCATCACTCAGCAATTCGCAACTGGTCATTAAAAGATCCCGGGTGATTGTAAGTTGTTCATTCTTGGGGCTATCCAGTTTATGATGGGGAAAACTCATATTATGTCCTGAGCTTAGTGGGATTGACATGTACAATGCATCCAAGCAGGATGGGATCTGTGCAAAGCCACCATAGCCACCGCAGCGAAACCGGCGGTTTTTTCGCAGAGGAACTCGAATCCGAAACCTTGAAGATCTTGTTTCGGTGGTTTAGGTGTGTGGAAACAGTAAGCAATGTATCAATGGATTGGTTAATGGGAAAATTTACAGGAAACCATGGATTTTCCTATGAAATATAGAGGTTTCCTGTAAATTTTCCCTTAAACCAATCCAGTGAATGTAGAAATCCTCGTACAACTATGCCGCACTATGCCACTTGTACCAAAATATCAAACAGCTATCATGCCAAAATCATTGCAGATGAGCCAGAAACTACAAGTCAGCCTTAAAATTGGTTTGGCTGTTGGTTTGGTTACACAGGGTAAGTCCCATAATCAGAGGCCGCTGGGATCCAGGTCGTGTCGTTGCTGCTTCGCAGAGGGCACCCAGTGGGCAGAAGTCAGGGCTGAGATGGAGTCCGCAACTGGAAAGGTCATCAGAAGACTTTCGGAACTATCAATAGGCCTTGATCATCCGACCGAGAATCGAATCTTCCATTGAAACTCCCCTCAATTTCAATTGGAACAAAAACATGAAATCCAGTAGATCATCCAGTAGATATTCCAATGATTTTCATGAAATCAGAGAGGTGCCATGGCCATGGCCAAGGCCCATGGTACCCCGAATCGCGCAGAGGTCACGGTGCAAAGCCGATGGCCTTGGACTCTCTCGGTCGGCCCCCGAAACGCCGGATGCCCAGATGACTGGTGGGTGATAGCAATACAAGAAAAGGATCGATAAGGGATGATAGGGGTAATGTTAACCCCGAATTAATACCCCCCCCAGTTTATTTGTGACTATTTATGGAGATATTCCATGACGTTCCCCCAATATTTTTCTAGCTGATGTTGACGTTTGAAGTGTTTACCCTCCGGGAATCATGGCTTGCTGGAAAATCCGTTATTTATTTATAGAATTTTCTAGATGATTTTCTCAGCTAGAAACCTGCATTTTAGTTCAGGCCAGCTAGCCATGTTTGATTTCCGGATGGTACAACTATGTATGTGTGGATTACTTTAGGGTATAACTATATATAGAGTGGAGATTCCAAGAGTATAACGCCATCACACCTAAGATCAAGATTTAATGGATAATTTAGGTGGACCGAAAATTAGGGTTTAGGGATGCGCAAGGTAAGCAAACATGGCCTTTCGGAGACCCCAGCGCCTTTTGGGCATGGCTCAGAACTCTGGTACCGGGCATCAAAATCGCTGGGAAATGGATGCTCATCCTCCTATAAACCAGTGGTCCGATAGGCATTGACTGCGTCTATCTACAGTTGGGCAATGTTTTTGCGACCATGTTGAGAAACATCCGCATCTGTGGTTTCAATCCATCTAACAGGCCTTAATTCCCATTCCCAGTTCCAGCTTCAAAATTGATCTCCTGCCCGAACACTCATCTAGGTTTATCTATATGGGTTTGTCTGAAAATAGGGTATCCCCCCAATTATAGCCATTTAATGGGGAGTGGATTAACCAATGGATCTAGAGATACACTATTTTCAGACAAACCCATATTTTAGGTCACGATGCCAGGCAAAAAATCCCCATTTTGGAGGGTTCAGATCCCAATTTCGCTAGCCCTTTCTCCCGTCCACGAGGCTACGCGCTTGATCCAGTACTCGTGGGGCAGCTGACCGAGGTCCCTCATTAACAGAGCACCACCTGAAATGATAGGAACAACCTCCTTCAAAGTAGAATGATAAGTTTGTTTCTATCTTTTTAGGGATTACTATAACATTACAGTATGTATATACAGTATACAGATATATGTATGTATGAATGTATTGTAATGTAATGTAATGTAATGCAATGCAATGTAATGCAATGCAATGTAATTTATTGTAATGTAATGTAATGCAATGCAATGCAATTTATGTGTATAGTATATACACATTATTCATAATGATATATACACACTCCGTTTGTGCGCGAAAATCTTGAGACATAGGTGGCTTGGATTGTCACCGGGCAGTTGAGCTGTGTCTAACTTAGCACAGCTCAGCCATGTTGAAGATGTCCAGAAATCCCAAACATGGAGATTTTATAAGGGTAATGTTGACCCTGGATTCTATACCCCTCCATTTTTTTTGCATATGGAGATGTTCCAAACACATTTTTCTAGCTAAGGTTGATGTTTGAACTATGTTGAACTGTTGAATCGAAGGATTTCAATAGCCCCTGGCAGCACAATGACCGTCGCAGGCTGAGAGTCGCTGGTGCAGAGGGGAAGCTCTCTTGGCATGGCGCTCCTGGAGGTGTGCTGGGTTTATTGCACACGAATTCCTGTATGTTGTTGAATGATGTGTATATAGAATGGGCTAACGCCCTGGTGCCGCCGACCCCCCCATTTGTGGGGGAGGTCGGTTCAATGTTAGGACCATATCGTACAACCGACCGGCAGGCG
>BGPT01001309.1:146812-158026 GCA_003297045.1 Symbiodinium sp. clade C Y103
AAAGGTAAGGCCAAAAGACCACTGAGCAAGATGAGTTCCACACCTGCGGTGGTCCCAGGCGCCGCCCCTGCCTTGGCTAAGGCCAGGGTCGGCGGATAATTGTATATAGATAGATAGATAGATAGATAGATAGATAGATAGATAGATAGATAGATATGAATGTTATAGGTATCTTGCAGACAATATAGGTATCTTATCTTTGTATCTACATTTATAGTATAAATACACACACACACAAAAAAAGGATCGCGCACTCAGCCTCGTGTTTGGCTCCAGGCATGCCACCAACATCTTGCCGGAGCTCTTCGAAAAAATCGTGAGCTTTTTGTGATTTCAAAAAAAATGCCAAGTTAGAAGTTACGGTTTTGCACCCGCCCAGCCCTAGTCTTGTGGTGAATACATTTTTCTGAATGTTTCAGAATGCTTCGAACGTTTCAGGGATCTGAAGATGAACTTGCAATGCTGGGATCACATCACCAAGATTTTCCCAATAGTCCTGGCTGAATTTCAGTGCCTTTTCCAGTTCATGTTTATCGTTGCGTTGTGGAGTAGTAGTGTTCCTAGCTGATATTGTGGCTACCCAGTCCTTGCCAGCATCCCCACCTGAAGAGATCACTGTGTCACAACTGATTTTGGTCACATTACTCACTGTCAATAATGGAAACACACGAACATTGGTTGGACCGGCAATGGTTTGATTTCTGGGCAGCGGGTGAGAGATGGGAATTTGCCGCCAAGGGATGCAAGGTTGTCCCCGCCTGACGGGTTGCGCACGTCTTTGACCGCGAGTAACGAAGCGCGGTACATGACCCTTCGAGATGTACTGCACTGCACATGTATGTTCACTCAGACTTGGCCTCCCAAAATTGCGAAACCGACGTTCTGTCGAAGCAAGATCAAGTAAGGTGAAATATGAGAAGGCCACGAGTGCGAGCATGTTTCAATCATGTGTAGTTCCTATTTTCTGTCAAACCACTCCAGCTAACAAGCTTTCTAAGCATGCTGGAGCTTGAAACTCAAGGCAACAGAAAGCTGGGACTCCCCAAACCTGACGCAAAATATATGCGAAAGATAACATGATAACGCAGACCATTTGGTAGATCATTGGGATCCTAAAGTTTGAGAATCACTCAGTTGTTGAACTATTTGCCTTGAAATAGATTTTGGCAAGCAGATGCCTGGTTAGTGAGAGTGAAATTGCAGCTGCAAAACACACACCCTTTGATTCAGTCTAAGATAATTTAACCATGGGCCTGTTTCCGCTGCCGTTGCATACATAGGTACTGTCACGTTGTAAGTCAGAATTTGTCCAACCCCTTTGCAAAAGCTGCTTGCGCCACCTAAGCGGGCCTCCTTGCGGTCCTGATGCCTTTGGGCCGGCGTCACTGCATTCGGGTGCATTCCTGTACAGAAATTCGATCTTATGAGGGTCCCACATTAGATCTCCTTGAGATTGTCGAGGAGATTTTGAGCTTGGCTGCACCGATTCCACTCTGGTGTTTCAGCTGAAAAAGAAGAGCTCCACACTGGCAGACCATACCGGTAGTGAGCCATGAATATCCTATTGCAAAAACGCTCTGGTCCTTTGACCGTTTTCTATCGAAGATCACCATTTTCACTAGGTCACTAGGTCAATGTATAAATGGGCAATTTTCCACAGCAAACTGTTGAATTACCAGAGCGTACTTGTTCAATAAAATGAGAGCTGCCACCATTTTCTTTCGCCCAAAATCCACCATCATATCATTGTCATTTATTTTGTTTGACAAGAATCGTCGGGATCCCTCTTCTTCAATGAACGATGGTCATGGCATCCAAAATTTCATAGCTGCGCAGCTGGGTTCCACTTGCCGAAATGCCAGGGGGCCGTGTACAGCCTGATGCTTTCACAAGGGGATCTGCGGATTTAAGGGGGCAAAGCTCACAGTTGAGCCAATCCAGTTTTAGTTTAGAATTATGTATTCACCCTAAAACCATTTCGAAGCTGTTTTGGATGTCTTTGCATGCTGGAACAGATGTATATATAATTATATAATATCAGCACTGATGCGCGTTTTGAAGCTGCTGCCCCCAAAATTAGTTTTGTTCAGTTCGAAATCTTGGCTTAATTTTCTGCGGCATAGCGGCAGAAGTCCTATGAGGTGGCTGCCAGTTGAGAAGTCTTGTCCTGATTCTGTTGAGACGAGAAACGGTTGAAGAAAAAGAATTGAAGGATACCCCATGATCCACAATTTGGGGGGTAGACCCATGGTTTCCTGATGTTTTTTGTAAAGGAGTCGCTTAAAACCAATGCATTGAGTTGAATTCCAGGTTCACTCTGTCATTGTTATTGATTCTTCCTCTCTGGCACAACTGCCACCAGATGCGCTTAGACCGTAGCAATTGGTCTTCCCAGGCTGTAGCAAGGGAGCAGCAACTTGTTATCCGCCGTAATCGCCAATCAATGAAGGATCAAACATCTGGTGGTGATGAGTTGAAACCACCTCCACATGCCTCAACCAGTGAATCATTGCGAAACCCTGGTCATCAGGGTCCACCCCATGTTGATCTTAGTGCCGTCTCCCTGTAGCAGCTGGGTTTTCAGACGATGCTCGGAATTGTTTTGGCCGGCGATGGCCGGAGTGCGATCGGATCGTGGCTTTCCATGACATAGTGCAGCAGGTGCTGGCAGACTGCAGAATCAACTACCGTTTCAAATTCGCATTGGCAACATCAACACATGATGAAATCATTTGAACAATGAACTACTTGAGAACTAGGTGCATTCCCAAGTAAGCAGCGGGCCTGCACGGCACTGGAAGTTTTCGCCCTGATCCGAAGCTGCCAATTAAGTTTTAGCTATAAGGGGATTGCATGGTGCCTGAGATCACGAGTTGTCCTTCTCCGAAGTTGCGGACATTAAGGCAAGGTCTGAAACTTACTGCTACAAAGACATAATAATGATCATGATTGTTTCGCTCTGGTGGAGAAGGTTTTCTATATATGCTAACCGCCTGTTTGGCAATTCTCTATCTCAAGCTCTAAATGCATCCAACCCATAGATATATATATATACATAAAACTATTTGATTTGATCAGGTATTTTCCAGAGTAGATTTACCTTATACATAGATGTAACCAGACGATATGTGATTTTTACCAGCTGCAGTAGGTGAAGCAAAGTTTGATCCTGGAAGCACTTGGAAAGCAGCGAGTGAACTCCTGAAGAACCCCATGTGTACGAACAACAGGCGTGTCTCAAAAATTGGAGTTTGCGAGGTCATTTTTGTTTGCATTTTTTTTGCCAACTTCACTGGACCATCTTGAGTAGCTTTGTGGATCTTAAACGTTTTATTAGTTCTTCTTTCTTCTTTTTGAGGTGTTACCAGTCCCAGGTTTGAACTTCCTGTGTTTTTTGTGGGATCAGAGGGATATCCCTAGACGGAGAGGACGTTGAGTGCGCGAAGACTCGCGCGACTCGCACAGCTACTCTTGACTCCATGCATTGCGGCCACTGGAGCCGTGAGAAAGGTGACAACAAGGGATGCTTGAAAAAAGAGATTAAGTGATCATTGACAGCGGTAGATTGACGATGTTTTTTCTGGCCATAAACGGATAGAAATAGTTGTGGGAAAATAACAAAAGAACATCATTGCAGGGCTACCACGATAAGAGCAAGAATGGCAGCGGCCGAAGAATTGAGCCATCCAAGGTTGGTGTAAAACGCATGGAGCTAATAAGACCTCAAAGTTGATGGAGCATGGTGGAACCCCCACAAGATGGGTTTGGTACACTCTTCTCCACTTGGACATTGCTTTGTTTCTTTTTGCGGGTTCCGTCAGTGTACGGGCAATTAGAGATTGAACCAGCAATATGACCAGCACTTTTGAAGCGAAGAGATTGGAAGGTGGAACCGATATGGTGTGCTCTTCACTTGCGCAGCTGCTCGCAGCATTTGCAGCTTTTGCGTGCTTAGTACTATGCGAGACTACTTTTAAGGTTCAACGCACTCTCCTCTCCCTAAAAGTTTCTGATGTCCGTCATGAAGCTCCATTGAAATCATGGCCTTGTGGCCCTGATCGCTGCAAGATATTTCCACTTCGCTTCTTTTAGCATTTTGGACTGCTTGCATTCTAGCATCCAGAGACAGATGAGACCAAGCTTCAGATATTCAGATGCATTCAAGTAATTTCAGTATCCAGTGTTTTGATTTTTGAACCCTTACCTGGCATCTTGCTTCTTTGGAGTCCCTGATCTCACACTCGGACCTCCCTCAGGTGGAGATTTGCAGTTCAACTGCCAGTCCTTTCAGTTCAATAGGGTGTCATCTAATGTAGCACACCATGAGACATGGACATCCTATCAACCAATAAGAACAACAGCAACAGCGCTGATGGAGCCGTGCCATTGGGAATGAGCTCGCTGCACGCGCTACTTTGCACTCCCGAATCGCTCATCTTCAAAGCAATTGCACCTCGTGCATTGTGGATTCACCTGGTAAACAAACATGGATTGAATGGATGATGGATGTCAATGGAATATCCGTGTATCCTTGTGTCCCTGGTTTAAATAGGAAAATCCATAGGAACACCATTTATACAATTACATTACATTACTACAAACGGGTGATTTTCCATTGCCAGCTTCAACAAAATGGATGGCAATTACACCCCCAAATTTGCAATGTTTAAAACCCCAAATCATTGAAGCATGGGCTGATTTCTATGTTATATTCAAAAGAGAGATGGATTATTGGATTTACCATGCTACTCCCACAATTGCTTCAAGGGAACAATCAAAGACAGGATCCCCTTAAAAATTTGCTGTAAAAACTATGGGTTTCCTGTCACCTCAACTCAGTCCGGTCATTCTCTTCACCCAGGCATCCCTGTTGGAATCGCAGGCATGGTCACTGTGGTCATGGGGATTTCACCAACGTTGGTGGTTCAGAAGCCATGATATATTGGTTGATGGGAACATTGACAGGAAACCATGCCTTTTCGAAAAGTCATCCAAGGGTTTCAGATTTCCCTCAAACCAATTCTGGTATATATATATATACATAATACATATAATTATATGTATATATATATATATATGTATATATATATATGTATATATATATATGTATATATATATATGTATATATATATATATATGTATATATATATATATGTATATATATATATGTATATATATGTGTATATATATATATATAATAGCCCAAAAAATTGATTTTGAAGGCTCGAACAAGAGACATGATGATAGAAACCAAACATATCTTGTGCTCTCAATCTTTCAGATTCGGATACCACTTGGATGGCTTGAATTGAAAGTAGACCATTTCGTTTGTGGGTTGCGGGGCCACACACACACACACACAGTTTGACCAATGCTTAGATTCCCAAGTTCTATGCCTCCCTGTACCCTGAGGGTGCTGTTGAAGTTCCACCATTTTTGCTGCTGAAAGTTCTGGTTGGATTTTTATGCTCAAACCGTATGGGGCTGATCATCAATCAGATGAATGTCTATTGATCAATATTCCATCAGATTCCCGTCTTTTTGTTGGTGAATCTCCGGTAACTCAGATATCCAGATAGCCATGAATCCATATCGAGGTTGACGGATCATCACCTGTTGTGCCGCATACCAATTCACTTTTTAATATACTGGTAATATCATATAATCCATGATTTGTTGACCAGTCACCTCCCAATATCCAACCAATTTGCATGACAAAACCGACACAACAGTATAACTTATACCCAATATAACACATTAGATGTTCCATATCATTAATCGCTCAAATCCCAACATCCGAACTATCCCTTGGTTATAAATCCATCTTATCCCATTGACATGGTTGCTGATCGTTTGGGGTCCCCTTGTCATGTTCTGCCGCTAGTTGTGGTTCCGCCTTGCTGCGGTGGCTGCTTCGCTGGTGGCGGCGCACGTCATCTGGGGCTCCCTGAGTGATGCGGACCAGGACGCTGATGGAAGTGGATGGTATTTTTCAGCTGAGGATTTACTCAAGGAAAATGACGGGTTTTATGGGATTTAACCATCAAAAATGGTGAAGAATGGTGGTTTAACTGGTTTAACTATCAAAACTAGGGATTTAACATGATTTAACCAATGAATAGGGAACTGGGAGATGATATGGGATATGTAGCCAACATTGTATGATATTTGGGTTTGTCCAAAAATGGGATATACACTGTATATTTCCCAGTTATGGCCAGTTTCAATGGGGAAACATGATGAGCAATCATGTGCGATTTTATAGAGATTCTGATCCTGATTAGCCTCTGGTAATCAAACGTGGCAATGGAAAATCCTCCATTGATATTGATAGACAATTTTTTTCCGGAGGCTTGGAGCGGTATGTTCACTGCGTTACATGTATGACCCTGGGGTTATTGAAGTAGCGAACTGGAAAATCACCATTTAGTAGCTACTTGTAGGCAAGTCATCATGTTTATCAATTGTTTATCATCTATTTCTAAAGGCCATAGAGCACAGACAGAGATTTTTGGAGATCCCCAGAGGAAGATGCCTTCGCGCTTGCCGTTGTGTCTTGCGGCGTCGCCGTCACCAATGTGGTGGCCTTCTCGTCTTACCGCCCGCAGGCGAGCCACCCAAGAACTTGACCTACCAAATTACCATATTTTCTGGGGATTTTCATCGATATTCCAGGTTTTTTCTTGTGGTGTCCCAGTATTTTCTTGATTCTTGCCACCATCTTTGGTGGTGATTGACAACATCTCTTGTATTTGTGATATATGGAAACACATGGTCGAATATGATCGATATTTGGTTTCGTGTTAAACTCTAGCAAAACATCAGATTGCATGGCATGTTTATATCGCAATATATCTGCATATTCCCCGATTATCCCCCCGCAGTTCTTGATTGTGCAGAATCAACACCCCACCATACACAACAGAATCATAAAGATAATTACAACAACACATATCAGAAAGACATATATGAGAAACACATCAATGTCATACCATAATGTCACACCACATACAATGCCTTTTGTTGGTTTAATGAGTCTCTTCACCTGGTAAAATCCATCAGTTTGTTGGCAAACCATGTCTTGTAAAACACACATTTCATCGCTAAAGCCCGATCTTTTGGTCAAGAACACTTTTTTGGGATGGTAAAACCCCGCTATTTTCTGCTTAAAACCATGTTTTTGACGGTAAACCACCAATTCTTGTTGCCAGTTTCAGCTGCAGCATTTCTCCTGCAGGTGGTGGCTCTCATTGGGCAAAACGGCCTGCACCCGGCTGAGGAGGTTCTGCGGCGCATGCGGCGGCTGCGCACCTTTGGGCGCGCGCTGGGGAGCTCGGAGGTTTGGAAAAAAGGTGCGAAATGAGATGGAACAAGCATTGAAAACCTGAACAAATATGAAACAAGCAGGAAAAATTGGGATTGGAAGAGGACTTTTGAACGCTGGACATGACAAATTTTGGAGCTTCCATGTTTGGATGATGTTCTGTTGAATCTAAGTTGCCATTCAAATGGCGCAGAGCGCTGTCTGAGTGGCTGAGGCCATGCTACTTGCGCTTGCTTCCACCTAGCCATGTCACTGACAGGACAAGACTCATAAGACTCGGTCTCGGGACTTCCCCACTGGTTTCTTAAGAAAATCCATCACGAAAAATACAACTTGACGAATCGTGAAGTCTATATTTCACAGCTGAAGCTGAAACTATTTACATTGCCATGCCATCTTCCTGTTTGTAGTTAATTGTAAGTGTATCCCGAAGTTCATTTGATCCTCTTCAGTTCTTCAATATATTTGTACCGCAATTGATCTCAGCAGGATCTTGCTGCGGTGCTGTGACGTGGGGATCGCCTGTGGTCTTCTTTTGACCATCATGGCATGGGTGCCAAGTTGCTATCCTGAGCTCAGCTGGGGATCATCACAAAACTGTGATGGCTTAGAAGTGGTTAAGAACGGCTGGTTATAGTAAGTCCCCATCTTATATATATATATAAATACAGTACATACTACATGATCACATATGTGTGTATATAATATATATATATATATTATATTACATTAGATCCGTTAGATCTATTACTATAGCTAGTAGCTGGGCTGGCTTATGCTGGTTTAATCCCACATGGCTATTTCTGCAAATGGTGTATACCTTCTATTAAAAGCGACTTGAATATGTTTTAATTGGGAAATGTGTGGTAACCGATGGATTTAGGAATGCCACAATTTCAAACCAACCCAAGTATACCTGGGTGAAGACAGAACTGGCAGGGCTGGGCTAGGCACTTTGAGACCGGCAACCTGCAAGGTTCCCAGGTTTATGGGAAAAATTGTGTTTGAAACCCCTAGATTCGGAGGCAAAAAGCATGTAACCCCCATCATTTCATGTGGATTTCCCTGTGGAATTTCTCAACGAAACCCATCCATTGACTGTTGTGCGTCATGTCGTGGCTTGTTTGCTCGGCGTCTCAGTTGCGAGTTTCAAAGGCGTCTCCAGTTTCAAAGGCCTGAGTGCCTTTTCTCCAGGTTACATGGAACCAGTGGAACCAAAGCTTGATGGCAGATCCGCAATGAATAGATCCAACATTCAACTTACCAGACCAGTTGGTCTAGGGGGGTATTTTATTCAGGGGCTGGGATTACTAGCTTCTGAAGCGTTATAATTTCATTCTAATCACCCTGAAAACCATTGACTTGTCGATCCCTTCTTGGCCGAGATGCATTGATGCACTGCAAGCCAGAGGCATGATTCCCAAGAATAGAGTTTCTTACATTCCAAGCTCAATTCCATTCCCAACTAGAGTTTCTTAATGTTTCTTAGAACACTTTAGAACGTTTTTTTTGTGTGAAGACCTTTTGTGACATAACTGGTACATCATAGCCATCCTGATGCGTGCCATCCCAGCAGCTTGGATCCGTGGGGGTACCTCAAAGGGTCGCTTGGACGAAAAGCGGATGTGACGAAGCGGAATGGGAACACCCAGAGTTTTGATGTATATATAATTCTGAAATCAAAGTGACTCATATGTTGTTAATCACCGATTCCATGTCCATCTATTTTTGAAAAAAAATACTCTTGCACTATTTACCTTCATTATCATCTGGCCAGAATTATATATATTTATTTATTTGCATTTTTTTCGGCCATATCTACATATGAATTATTTGTATGTATATATATATATACATATACATTTCTTAAGATGATATCACCAACAAAGCTAGGGATCAAAATCAAAACCTACAAGTTTTACCCGCAGCAAGTGCGCTACGCCCACCAGGCATTTCACTACATACACTTTCATATGGTTTTTGCAAGGTTTCTTTAGGGTTTCTTTAGGGTTTCTTTAGGGTTCGTTGAGGGTTTCTTTAGGTTTCGTTTAGGGTTTCTTTAGGGTTAATGCAAGGTTTTCCTTAGGTTTTTTTAAGAGTTTATGTCAAAAGTGTTGAAAACAGCAATTGTGGTATAGCCAAAACCGCGCAGAGGGTCAGGAATCACGTGGTCCACGAAGCCAGGATAACCACGTCAAGTTAAATCATCTCAACATAGTGGAAAGCCACAAAGTACTGTAAGGGTCACCAAAATTAGGTTCCCGAAAATAATCCCAAAAGACGTGCGGGCATAGCATAAGTGCTGGCTGTTTTTTTAGGGGATGAACATCCATTTACAAACTATGTTTATGTTCACCAGGAGTACAGGCATTTTGCCCATATTAGTCATATGCCCTGGGTGCTGCACACAGTCGGTCGCTTAAAGTTGCACTTGGGCAGATGACACTTGGGCTGCAATAGGGGCCCGTACCAGTTACAACTACTGTGCTAACATGCAACTGGCATTTAATGCCACTTTGGGTAGTATTCCAACCCCATGCATCACCCTTATCGGAGCCCCGCCCCATGTCGAAATCCAGAGGCCTCTTTTTCAAGAAGGGCCACCTGCCGCCTTGTGGTGTTGAACGAGATCGTTTGATCTTGGCGGCTCTGGGCAGCCCGGACTGCTGCACATGTGCGTGGGAAGTGGAGACGCCTCCATAGAAAGACCCGCATGGAAATGTGCCTTTTGGTGGGTGGAACTGAATAAAGCTTGATGTTTTCTGTTATTGATGATGGGAACATGTATACATAGTAATTTCTTTTTATCAACATTCCTTGAGACCATATAATCTGCTGTCCTCCTTGTAGGGCCAATATCAGTGGCCGTGGACCTTGGAAGTCGTCGGAGATGTTGCGGGCAGAGCCGCGAGCCGTCACGAGCCGCGGCTAGGATCCCTCTGGGCTGCAGCTCAATGGTGTTGGTGGGGGGATCTCTTCCACAAGCAAGGCTTGGCCGATGTGGGCAGACCATCCTGCATCTCGGAGTTTTGGTAGCCCAGTCAATATATGGGGAAAAACATGGGGAAAGGGGGTTCCTAAGACAGTTTTATGTTCATTGTTGGTTGTTATGGTTTTTATGTCTGCGTTGGTGGTTTTGGTTTTTGTCTCTTTGCCTTGGACTGTCTCACGCTTGAGGGTTTCCTCTTTTCTGCTGTTGGTATTGCTGTTGTGTCCATTGCTTCGGCGGTGTCGGGCACTACATCTACGTTCATTTTTGATGTTTCCTTCTGTAGTTTCTTTTGGTGATTTACCTTTTTGACTTGTTTGTTGATTAGTTTTTGTGTTGGTTTTTTCTTGGACGGTTTCTCTTCCTCGTCTTCGTCGGGTATGATGGCGTCTGTCAGTTTTGATGCTATTAGTCCTCCTATTGACCCTTCCTTTGCTGTTCCTCCCATTGTGGCGACTGCTTTGATGACTGGTTTGGATGATTTGAGAAATTTCTTTAAAATGCTTCTACTGCTTGAAGGCGGTTCTTCTTCTTCTTCTATCCCCGCCGATGCTGTTGCTCCAACGGCGTCGTATGCTCCCTTGTTTGCCATATAGTGGTCTTGTGATGGTCTTGTGAATGACTTAAGTTTGCCTGTTCTGCTACTCTTCTTTCGTTTTCTTCCCTCAACTCTGCCTCTCTGTCAAAGGACATCTCAAAGTCGCTGATGGCGTCATCCCTCAAGTCGGTCATATCTTCAAAGTCAAGGTTGGGTGTTTCTTCTTCCTTCCTTGCGGTCGCTTCCTTTGCCATCTTTTTAAAGGGAGGGTCATTTATTTTTGGATTTTTTTTTGGGACAGGTTTTGGATTTTTTTTTGGGTCTCCTGGTTCTCCGCTTCTCCGCTTTTGTGCTTTTCTGCTT
>BGPT01001309.1:158226-173159 GCA_003297045.1 Symbiodinium sp. clade C Y103
TGTGCCTTTTTCTTTTCTGCTTCTTTGCTTTGAAACCGTAATGCAACCCTAAGTAACCCCCAAATAAAACCCTAAAGAAACGCTAAAGATTGATACAATCAATGAAACCCTAAAGAAACCCTAAAGATACAATAAATGAAACCCTAAAGAAACCCTAAAGAAACCCTAAAGATACGATAAATGACACCCTAAATGAAACCATAAAGATACAATAAATGACACCCTAAATGAAACCCTAAATAAACCCTAAAGAAACCCTAAAGACATCCTGATAAGAATTCCTGATAAGAACCCTAAATGAAACCCGAAACACATCCTAAATGAACCCCGAAAGACATCCTAAATGAACCCCTAAAAATACCTTAAAGAAACCCTAAATGAAGCCCTAAATGAAACCTTAAATGCAACCCTAAGGAACCCCTGAATGAAAGCCTAAAGAAACCCTAAATGAAACCCTAAAAGAAACCCACATGAACGTTTGAAGTACCAACATGTAGCAAATATCATTCAAAATGAAAGGTTCAAGTGCCAAAATGTAGCAAATACCATGCAAANACCAACATGTAGCAAATATCATTCAAAATGAAAGGTTCAAGTGCCAAAATGTAGCAAATACCATGCAAAATGGACGGTGAGCATACCAAAATGCGGCAAATACCATGCAAAATGGCAGACTGAAAGCCTAAAGACACCCTAAATGAAACCCTATTTAAACCATAAAGAAACCGTAAAGGTATAATACATGAAACCCTAAGAAACCCTAAAGATGCAATAAATGACACCTTAAATGAAACCCTAAATGAAACCCTAAAGACACCCTAAATGAAACCCTAGAAGAAACCCATTGGAAGTACCAACATGTGCAAATATCATTCAAAATGACAGGTTCAAGTGCCAAAATGTAGCAAATACCATGCAAAATGGAAGGCAAACATGCCAGAATGTAGCAAATACCATGCAAAATGGACGGTGAGCATACCAANAAATACCATGCAAAATGACAGGTTCAAGTTCCAAACTGTTGCGAATACAAGGCAAATGGTACCAGAGGAGAAACCCAAAAAAAATCCAAAACCTTGCCCCCAAAAAAATCCAAAAACTATTCTACACCTGTAGTTAACATGTTCCAATCAGCACACCAAACAAACCCAGAATGACTTATAAATGTTGGAAAAATGATATGTTGTTGGAACGGGAAATGCCAAACGGATTCATATCAACGACCCAAATCAAATGAAATCACCTGTTCCAACCACCAACATAACGACCCAGACATCGCCAGGCGACATCACAGCGGCCTTCAAGCTGGTCAAAGAGATGAGGGAAGAGGCAAGGGATGCTCCGGGGCCCTGGTGAAGATGGAGTACCCTCCAGTAAACTAACATAGCTATTGAAAATGGACCATTTATGGTTGATTTACCTATTAAAGATGGTGATTTTCCATAGCTATGTTGGTTTACCAGAGGGTATCATGAAGCTATGACCACTCTTCTTCGGATGGGAACAAACTAAACAGCCCCACCGCCCTACCTATGGCTTTGCCCAGAAATGGGGTATGCCCCAATTAGGCACAATTTTCATGGGGAAACCAATGATAAACCATTGATTTTTTTTGGGGGTTCCCAGGGTACAGCTAATGATATATGACCATGCAAGCTTGGGTGGGCTGGCTCACCAGCCAGCTTCTGTTCGTGCAAAATCGGGAATCTGGGAATCTACCAAATGCTTCAGGGTCGTGAATGACCTCAGCGGGCCAAGCCCATTTAGGCATTTTTGATCATTTTTTGTGGTTCTAGTTGGTTATATATTCCCCCGAAAATCCACAACAAAAATGCATCAATAAAGTGAACTTGCCCAAATCGCTCAAGCAATTCTATTTCTGTTGGTGATTTCCACATCAAATGGCTGTATTGTATCGCATTGTTTATTCTTGCCATTTACTTCGGTGATTTTCCTACTTGGACGTCCATTTAGTTGAGGGATTTCCAGGCCGGTCATGTTTGAGTACCGGAAGGTATTTTCAAGTTTTGATGATTAAATCATATTAATCTGTATTCTTCATGATAAAATGTTATAAGATTCCAATTGTTGATGGTTCAATGCCCATTTTTCATGGTTAAAATTCCGTTAAATCCCCATTTTTCATGGTTTAATCAATCTTTAACATTTCCATGGCTAATTTTTTCATATGGTCCATTTTTCATGGTTAAATCCCCAATCTTCAACCTATTTCAACCATTTTTTGGGCCACATTTCCATGGCTCAATTCCTTGGATCTCCGACTTCAGGCAGACTTGGTGCCCGATGAGATTATGTGCCCTCGCGGGAGATGCTGTGGCTCAAAGTACATGGGCAATTCATGGGAACATGATCCAGAGATATCTATGGGAAATTCATACTGCAACTGACCGCGACCAACAAAATATGTCAAAATAGTTCAATTCTATTTGGATGTGTTTGAAATACGAAGTTAATGAGGGAAACTGCGATATACCATCAGGTTCGTTCGGACAATATTGAGACCCAGATAGCGTGATCCCGTATGGATTTTTGTTCGAATACTTTGGACGTCCGAAACATCAAACATGGCCATGTCCAAAACGCACCTACCTTCCAGAAACAAGCCATCGTTTCTGAGTTTCGTTTCATATTTTGAAGGACGTTTGGTAGCTACGATTCTGTTGGCCAATGGTTCTATGGATACTTCCCAATGGATCAGACAGGGATGGTTGATCCCCAGATTATGCGAACATAGATTTGTGATGATTTGTGATGGATACCCGAGAGTTTACCATGGAAAATCACCATTTGTTACCCTCTGGTAAACTAACAGTTTGCTATTGAAAATGGCCATTTATAGTGGATTTTCCCATTAAAGATGGTGATTTTCCATAGCTATGTAAACGTTTACCAGAGGGTAAGTTCGGCAAATATAGATGCAAACATCTGTTTTCATGGGCCCTGGCTTCCAGTTTGCAAACTGCAAGAAACGACCGGAGGGTATCAACACTTGATCATGAAACATGCTGGCAATTTTGTCACCGGAACGCTAGAGCTGCTGGCGATGTTTTATGCTTGGGAAGCATGAGAGTTGTTTCGGTGTTTTTGTTCCGTGGTTCATGTGGATTATCCCATTATATCCCATTTATGAATGGGTTATAACCCCAGTTGCCAACCACTTACTAAGCGAGATGATCCTCCAAGTAGGCACCCTTTGGTGTCATCAAACGTGGCTGGAAAATCCACCATTTAGTTCGATGATTTCCCCAGCTAGAAACCTCCATGGCTAGTTGGGGGATTTCGCAGCCAGCCACGTTTGAATACCAGAGGGCATATCAATTTATATCAAACTATTGTAGGTCCATCTTATCAAATCCACATCAACAGTTGGGAAACAAAGCCTTCTGAAATCGAATCCACATGAACTATTTCTATCCTTGGTTTTTCTCCATTGGGTAATTCCCACAGCATTTATTGTTGCTTAATGTGTATCTTTGCCATAGCAACTGGCTGGAAGAATACGATGGGACCTTAGGACCCTATCTATTTGCTTGGTTTCCAGTTCGCGGAGGTTTATCTAATATGGTATGGTGTTAGATCAAATACTGAAAACAACAGTCCTGACACCAAGTTGGGGGCATTGAAACATTGCTGTTTTCATATCTGTTAATCTGATATTCCAACACAGTACGAACTGGATCTGACTGGATAGTTGGAATATTTTGCCATGGATCGTTGAGGCCATTTGTTTAGTTGGCTGAGGGAGGTGAAAACCTCGTGGATTTGTTCTGATCTTCAGAATGACGCCGAAGACGATCAGCGTTAAGAAGTTAACATGTCTCAACCGCGAAAGCAGGCAAAAACATGCAAAAACTACTTCGTGGCTTATCCCAGGAATCGTAAGTGGATGATAACTCCAGTTATAAACGTTTTTTTTTTTTTTTACAAGCTTTATCCACCTAGACCTATAACTAGGGTGAGCTAACCCACTTGCTAGGTGGGATGAGCCAACTAGAGATCGGAAGTCGTTACTTACCTGCATGACTTGTTGAGCCCGTCATGAGAAATCAAAGTCTTTGGGTTCCGGGAGGAGTATCGTAGCAAGGCAAGAGATGGTCAAGTACAGGTAACATCATTAAATTAGTGGGGATTCGCTTGTCGATCCTTTTCGGGATGACTATATGTAGTCTAATATACACTAATGTTAGATACCCTGTGGTAATTTAACACAGCTATGGAAACCATGGACGATTTGTTGTAGATGATTTACCTATTGGTTAAAGAATATGATATTTATTGATGTTCCATTGCTATGTTCAATTACGAGAGGGTATATTAGCTACATTAAAATATATTAAGAGACATATACTCATACACACATTGAAAATACCCTCGGGTACTCAAACGTGGCAATGGAAAATACCACATTTACAGATGATTTTTTTCATTAAAACTTCCATCTAGTTCGGGGATTTCCCAGCTTGCCACGAGTGAGGACACCGGAAGGTATACAACTACAAATTCCCAAATTCTTCTACCAAGCTGTTTGGTGAAACACCGTTCGCCAGGTACAACTCGCTGCTGGACGGCTGCGCTCAAGGCAGCCTGGTGGACGATGGTCTCCGAGTACTACGAGAGATGGAGGTGAATGGGATCCCCGGAAAGGCTCTAGCATTTGCTGACCAATGGTCATTTATATAATGGAATTAAATGGGATTTGAGAAGTATAAATGGTGATTTAGTGGGGAATTACTTTCACTCTTGTTATTTAACTGTTTGCCATGGAACATGGTCCATAGAAATAGAGGATGATTTATGATAATTTACATACAAACATAATGGTGATTTTTTTCAGTTCCCTACGTTAAATAGCCAGAGGGTATACATGTATGTGTAGAATATAAAATGGGTCCGGTTCAAAAACGAAGACACAAGGATTGTATCTTTGGGCGGTTCTATGCATTATTGATGATTGTATCGTGTAATGTACAGTATACACATGCTATATCTGTATACATATGAGAGCGCAACATGTATATATCTATACATAGATACAGAGATCCAATGTTGCATTACCCCAAAATTGGTTGAAGGATGTGAGGGTTTTCTAAAACATTGCATCCCAAAGTCATCAAAGCTGTTGACCACTTTTTGTTTTTGCCTAATTTCAGCAAACCAATGGTGAAAAGGCGGTTCCCCCCTCGTAGAGAACCCCCATATCATGTAAGATCCACAATGCTAGAATGGTAGTAATTTATCAGCTAACTTACGAACGATATCGAACGATTTACCACCCATGGTGGGCCCCCAGCTAAGTACTAGTTGGTTTTGTTTCACCCCATTAATTGTACCCTCCGGTTATTAACATAGCCATGGAAAATCCCCGAACTAAATGGAGGTTTCTAGCTGGGAAAATCATCCAAAATTAGCCATTTTCAATGGCTATGTTAAATGACCAGAGCAATCACCAGAGGGTAGTTATAACTAGCATGAACCCTACTTAAACCTGATTGTGTACCTGTTCACCGACTCATGGCTTAGCCATTCCACCGGCCGATAAATTTCATAGCTACCCATCTGGCGCGTTCGGAGGGTTTGTCTGAAAATCTGGTACTTCAAAATGCACATGGTTTAAAGTTTCATTTTCCCAATTTAAAGGATCATTTTGGGGTATTTTCCCATCATTTTCAGACACGGCCATACTCCATATCGTTGGTTCTACATCCCAATTTGCATCCCACTGTATTCCCAGTTTCCCATTACATCCCCACGGTTATTGGAACAACACAGCCAGGACGCTGGAGTGAAACCCAGCAACTTCACATTGTCGGTCTTGGTGAAGTTAATGAGCCGCGCGCGACGCGTGGACTATGCCTTTGAACTGGTGGGATGGGGAAAGGCATGGGAGCTGGCGACTGGTACCATGCGGGACCCCTCAATATATACATAATATATATATATATATACTTGTATACATACAATTATATATAGTAAATAGCCACCCCAATATACATTGGTTGAACAGTGGGAAACTTGGATTTTCTTGAATAAATATCATTGAACTAGCATCCTGGAAACACTTTTCAGCATCTTTTCGGGGGTTGCGAATACTTTACTGTAGCAATGCTTTAATGGGATACATAGCCAAGCATACGGGACCCTTATGGAATAGGCGTTTGTCCAAAAATAAGGTATGCCGGTAAGACCCATTGTATGGCCATCGAAATTGTGGGAAAACAAGGATACACTATCAGACTTTGGAGGTATCCTAGGGGGTCATTTTCATAAGGGAAACCTATGGTGAAAAGGGATATACCAATCTTAAGAAGCACCTAGTTACTGGCCTATGATGGGATGAGCAGGTTTGAACCCCAACAAAAAACTGGATATGATTGTCACCAAACATGACTGGTTGGTCGTTTCAAACCTTCTGGGATTGGGATGGGGACGTTTTCAAGAAATGTCTCCAGATCCATCCAGCATCAAACATGGGGATAAATTTAGCAAGCAACGACAATTTCAATTTAGAGTTCTGGCCTAAAAATGTTGCCTGGAAATAAGGTACCCCGAAACCTCATGGTCCATGATCGTTTTCCCCTTCCGTGACATTGCTAATTAATCATCCAGTCTGTGGTAGGTGCAAGAGCTTTCCGACAAGTACCACCTGAGCCCCAATTCCCACGTCTACGCGAACCTGGTGCACCGATTGTTGAGTGGGACTGGGATGACAAATCAAGGGAACATTCTGCTGGAACCCGCATTCTGCTGGGAGAAAATATTGATTTCCTCCAGATTTTGCCTCAAAGTCAATCCATTGGGCCTAACATTTCACACATCCTCTGAAGATTTGAGAGCTGTTACCACAAATAGAGTTGGCACTTTTTGTATCAATCCTGGGGGTTCAAGCAATGCTTTTTGTCAGCCGGCCTATGCCTGAACTAGCCCCCTACGTCCGATTGTTTGGGAGGCATATGCAAGATGTGAAACAGAACATGCAAGTTCAGGTCCATGCCACGACTACACGCAAAACAACCATCAGAAAACATTGCACCCCAGCAGATGAACTAAGCAACGATGCCAAGTAAATGTTGGGTTATCATTCAGCTTGGAAAGTTGGTCTACTCAATCTTGGGGGCGCCATTTTTTTTCAGATGTGATCATTCAACCGTCCATAATTATTATTAGTGGCAAACACTTCTGAGCCATATCTATGGTTTGGTCGACAAGTTACTTGTTTTTTTTCCCATAAACGGAACATCTACTAAGCACCCAAAAATTCAGCATTCTGGAGAGCATCTAGGAATGCAACACGTTACCTGATTTTTCTGATCCCTCCCAAGGAACCCCTAAACCTTGGTCAAAGGACACCGACTTGGTCTAGATAGCAGCCGCGAATCACCATGGTGGAGGTTTTCTAAACTAGGGATACCGATGGATACCCCCAAATCATCCAAGTCATGCCATTTCAGTGTTTTTCAACAACATCCAAGTCAGTAGACCATCGTAGTATTTTGAAACACCCATGGTGACTTGGGGGATTCCCCATTGGTGAGGTCCAGGCATGCTGCTTTAGCAAACAGCTGCAGCGTGGATTGAAGACTCTAGAGGACATGATGGACAGAAAGGCAGGGTGCGGAGTGGGGTGCCAGTGAGATCAGAAGTCGGAGTGGTTTTCTATGGGGGTTTTATGTTGGGAGAAAAAAACACCTGAAATTCCTGAAATGCAATGTTTGTGCCATCAATTCTGGGCTTTTGCTGTCAATTTTCCCTCGAACCAATCCAATGATTAAGTATCCGATTACATAAAGATCATCGTTACTTACATAGAGATGGTTTCTTTTTGACTCAGGAGCGATTATCCAGAGCCATCCTGCTGTTTTACTCTAGCAGAGCCATAGCCATAAGCAGAAGGACGAAGCCATTCCAAAATTCTGCAACCCGGGCGTGTTGGTTGACCTCCACTGCTGAGCTTTGTTGAATATCATTCATGAAACTCCATATGATTTGATGATATTCCAGTCCAACAAAAATCAGAATACACTCACAATATACACATGACATACCAGCATTTTAAGGTGGATCTAAGTCTCCAAATATCTCCCAAATACTTGGGTACTCAAAGTATCCACTTTGTTTTAGGCAAACCTCCAGTTTGGACCCTGAACAAACGGCCTCTCACCAGGTCCAACCAGACAAGCGAACCTACTCCATGCTGCGGGGGCATCTCAGTTGGTGGAGTCCAACCTCACAGTGTGTAAGGGAAAAGCTGCATGTTCGAACATGTTTTTTTTTTTTTTTTATGTAAATGAGATGTTTTTTTGTTGTTTAATAATCCTACAAACTTTATAGTCATAAGAACTAAACCCTAGTCGTACTAGTATAAACCAACTCAACTAGCTCTGGGTCTCCACCTGGCGCACTGGTTCAGTTGTTCAGCTACTCGTACTGTGGCCATGTAGAACTGGCACTTTTCTGATAAAATGGCTAGACTTATGTGGGCATGTGTACCGCAGTCTTCGGGTGGAAGTACGTTCTTCTTTAAATTAAATTTTTGCGCAAAACCAGGTAGGACTGCCCCAAGAAAGCGAGGAAACGAGGTCAGCGATTTTTTAACACTGCGGTGGGTCCGCCTCGCCTTCCACAGCAGTGGCCATGGAACATGTTTATCAATGTTCCACTTGAATCAGTTGTCCCCTTCAACAATGTGTTTTTTTTTTTGTGATTTCTCCGCAGTGATTTGTGAGATTTCCCCATGCCATGTTTGATTGCCCCAGGCTCCGAGGGATATAGATATATATATATATATATACACGGATCATATTTAAACACTAGGTTCATTTGACGAAGATGTCAGTTTTGTCCAAACGAGATCTGAGAGCTACATTTGTTGGGAAAACTATATATAATACAATATAATGCATATATATATATATATATATGCTGGTTTCATATGCATTGGTCATAATTGTTTGGGTGAGATCCCATGTCCCCATTTTCAGCCTGCAAAGGCTGAGATTGGCGGTGCAGCAAGGCCAGTTTGAGAAGGCGACTGTTCATGATGTCCTGGGTATCTCTTGGTACCCTCTGGTTCTTTAACATAGCTATGGAAAATCACCATTTCTAATAGGTAAATCACCATTTATATATATTTTTATCGTCTATAAATGGGCCGTTTTCCATAGCTATGTTACATAGCCAGAGGGTATATTGTGTGTTGTTTTTTGCAATTTGATCGATGGAAAAACCATGGATTTATTTTCCGCACTTTTCTTGACGGGTATCTAAGGTTCGTCATGTTTGAGCCACCGGACCGAAAACAGTGCTAGTAAAACCATCATTTTGGGATGGGGTCGGGTGGGGTGGGCTGTGAACATCCCTTGCAGCAACGAGATCCAGCTACGCTCTTGATGCTACGTTACAAAGATTGCCACCCAACATTGGGAGAAACTCCGGAAACCCTGGGGATACCACTTACCATTTGTCCCATATTCCTGGGTGAATCCACGTTTTTGCTGGTTGAATCCACATCTTTGCCGGTTACACAAATCTCTGGTTTTATCACACTGTATTTGCTGGTTAAAATCCTATTGTTGTTAGTGAAACAATTTTTGGCTGGTGGATGATTAACCACCCCATATTTCCTGAAGATTCTTCAATTCCCCTTCGTTTTCCTGAAATTTCAGATGTGCCTTGGCCTTTCAGGCCGACGGATTGCTGCGAGGAGCACTTGGAGTCTCGGGGGCCTTGCTGGGGAGCCAAGCTGTGGCGCCTGAAAGGCTGGTGACTCATGCAGTCAAAATGGGTTTGTCTGAAAATGGGGAATACTTGGTGGCTCAATCGTAAGTGGATTATAACTGCAGTTATATATAAGTGGGATTTTTGTAGGGTTCATCTACCTGGAACTACTGGTAGGGTGAACCAACCCACTTACGAAGTGGGATCAGCCACCAAGTACCCGGCAAATAGCAATTTTAATGGGCAAATGATGAGAAACCCATGAATTTAGGGGTATCCTTTTTCAGACAAAGCCAAATGGATTGGAATGGATTGGCTTGACCCATAGTTTTAAAGGTATGGACCTGGATGGTCATCAATCCATAAGGTTCATATACCCAAAATTATGTTTGGAAATCCCGCATGAAGGTGGGATGACCATATACATAATATGAATGAAGTATATTGAAATCAAGGGCACATATGTGGTCCCTTTCGCTATGTACCACGTTGTTTTTCGCTTTTGTCGTGGGTCCCCCCTTGAAAGTACTTGAAAAGCTTGCCCAGCTTTCCATTGATGTTGGGGGAGTAGGCTAAAAGCCCTCCATACTCTGAGCTGGCCATCAAAAGTGGATGATTTATGGAGGAACTCCTTGAGAGAAATCTGTTGGTAAATCCATAGTTGTTTTGCAGGATTACCGTCGATTGAATGGTAAAAGCCCTTTGAAAACCCATAGGTTTCCTGTCAGAATGCAGCAGAGAAACTGTGCAAAGGGCTGTTGAATGATTGTTTTTGGAATGGTCAAGCTTTAGCACTCCTTTTTGGAGGAACGATTCGTATCCAACCACAAATTCACCTGTTCCCAGCAGAAAACTAATGGGTTTCAATCTCTAGCAGGGGGGTGGTATCCCGACTTCTCCCTCCTTCTCCATGGGGGCGCAGGGTTCCGGAAACCTTGGAGTTTTGCCACTCTGTCTCTCACTTTGTCTCCCACTTTGTATCCCACTCTACGTCGCACTTTGTCTCCCACTTTGTCAACCACTGTGTCTGAAACTTTGTCTCCCACTTTGTGCCCCACTTTGTCTCCCACTTTGTCTCCCACTTTGCCTTTCCATCGTGTCTCCCGCTTTGTCCGCCAGCTTTTTAGTTGTTTCCCACTGTGTCTCCCACCTTGTATACCACTTTGTCTCTCGCTTTGTCTGAAACTTTGTCCCCCACTTTGTCATTTTGTCTCCATGCTGAGCGTCACAATCTCGCCCCAACATGGACGCTACTCAAGAACCTTCCTTGAATTTGAAATCCTCACTGCTGTTGGGTTGCAAAGCTGGGTTAATTAAAGCTGTGAAAGTGCTGGTTGTGGTGGGCTTTGGTCAAGATTGAGGACGACATGTCCGACATTCTGCCACTCGAAAATCACTTCTGCCATGTCCAGGCTTTGCGATGGAAGGTGTGCATGAATCCGGGCCACATGATTTTATAAGAGCCTACGAGGTGTAGATCCTGGGGGCCTCACCAGTCTGATTTTTGATCATCATCCAAGATCAAACTGGAGCAAATTTCCACATCCATTGATTACTAATGATTACTCATGGACTACTGATGAATATTTGTTTCTAATCAATTGATCAATCTGATGAATACCCTCTGGTAATTTGTTCCGTTACAAATTGGAAATCACAATTTTTTGAGTTCTGTAAATCGTCATAACTCATATGTCACTGGGCCATGTTCATCCATGTTCCATAGCTATGTTAAATAAACAAAAATGACAGGGTAATTCTCCACTAAATCACCATTCATAGTGGATAAATCCCATAAAATCCCATTAAACCCCATTAATCCCATCACTCCCATTAAATCCCATTAACTAACCAGATGTATCTAGATGTAATGTTTGGCAACTCATTGGCCGGTCTCTTGGGATACGGATTGGACCGGCTCTGGGATGATCAACTCGATCAGCTCCACGAGCCAAGGCCCTTCCTCAACACGTCTTGGGCCATCTGTCAAGGCTGGTGTTTGCCCAGGGGGGCTCTACAGAAAACTCTACTTGGGGGTACAGTTGAGGTGAAAAAAGAATTAGAAAAATGGGGATAAGATGGTATACGCATGGTATAAACCTCCCATAAGTTGGGATATGGCCCCCCTATAATTCTAATATATTCTAATACTATGGTTATGTATCCACTTACAACCGAAGCCGCACTTCCAAGCATGCACCCGTCAACATTGATCTCTGTTGGGATTTCATTTCACATTGGCGCTTCCGTGTTCCATGAATTTCCACCTTTTCTATTTGTTTGTTTCTGGGATTGCCGTAATCATGTTTGACGCTGCTTAAGTCCATATCGGAGATCATTCAGCCAAGAACCACTTCGGGCCCCCCTTGAAACATTGCGCAAGAACGCATGAAGCTGAAGCTGTTTGGTGGCTTCAGAAAAGAAGACCTCCCAATTGCACCTGGGATGATGTCGAGTTGCTGTCCTACATTTTAGGAGGGTCAACACCGCGAGAACGTTCCTCGGGGATCACTCTTGACTCATATATTTCCAGATGAATTCACATCTAAAAAAGACATTGGAGATATAAGATCAGGTTTTACATCCCCATTAATATAACAGACATTAAAGACATTAATGCAAAACGGTC
The DNA here is from genome assembly GCA_003297045.1 of Symbiodinium sp. clade C Y103. Lineage (NCBI taxonomy): Eukaryota > Dinophyceae > Suessiales > Symbiodiniaceae > Cladocopium > Cladocopium sp. clade C. The sequence goes on from BGPT01001309.1 coordinate 170,591, forward strand.
AGGTTGCCCCCTCTGATTTGTTCCCATCATGGATCGCCATCAAAAACTGGCTCAGGCTCCAGGGTTTGCTGGAAAATTCCCCCACCTTCTGGTAATTTCACATAGCTATGGAACATGGCCCATTTATAGATGATTTACCCACTTAGAACTGGGGATTTTCCATATGTAAAATTACCGTATTCGGTTCGACGATTTTCCCAGCTATACACCTCCAAACTATGTTTCAGGGATTTCCCATTGCCAGCCATGGTTTGATAACACTGGAGGGTACCAATCATTTGTTGCTAACTCCGAGAGTAAATCCCCATCATATTCCCATGAAACCACCTATCATTTCTGCTGGTTAATCATCATCGAAGCACTATTTTTGCGGATCATTGGGTACCCGGCAGTTTTCTTGGCCCCCAAGTGGTAAAATGGGGGGAATGAGAAAAAAATGGCCATTTTCAATAGCTATGTTAGTTTACCAGAGGGTAATTCTCCACTAAATCACCATTTATAGTGGTTAAATCCCATTAAATCCCATGAAATCCCATGAACAGGTTTACCAGAGGGTAACCATGGTTAACTCAGCCATATCACCATGACTCTGATCCCTAGACATCCTCCGGGGATCAGGCGTCGAGGAGGCCGCCCTCTCCGAGACTCTGTCATCCATGGCGGGATCCCCCGAGGGTAACAAGGTGCGATGGGAACGAGATCGGAGCCATGAAACATAGGAAAACCATGGGAAAACCATGGGAAAATGGTGATTTAACCAAGAAGAAATGGGGATTGGATAGGATTTATAATAGTTGATTTCTAGTTGATGGTGAGTGGTTATTAAAGGGTTTACCCTCTGGTAATTTCACATACTGTGGATGGAACAAATCCTGCACCAGCTGGTGCAGGATTGCTTCCATCCACAGTCACTATGGAAAATTGCAGGTCTTATAGGTAAAGCATCTCTAAATTGGCCATTTTCCATCGCTATGTTGGCTTACCAGAGGGTATGTTCTACATAATTTATTGGGGATGATCACAATCCATGGACTAGGAAATCCTATCAACCAACCAGAATAAAGGGGATGCTTGAATTTATGTGATATCCCAGATTTGGTTATTACCCTCTGGTAATCAAACGTGGCTTGCTGGAGAATCCACCATTTAGTTCGATGCTTTTCCTCGCCGACCTCCATTTAGTTCAGGGATTTTCCATTGCCACGTTTGATTACCAGAGGGTAGAGGGTTAATGTTTCACAATTATTTTTTGAGATTATAATGGATTACCCTCTGGTAAACTCACATAACTATGGAAAGTCACCATTTTTAATGGGAACATCTACTATTTCCATGGCCATTTTCAATAGCTATGTTAAATTACCAGAGGGTATAATATCTTATATATTACAATAACATAGAATAAACCAGAATAGGGAAATCCCATCAACCGACCAGGGAGAAAATTCACAACCTCAGCTCTCCCAGAGTCCCTGCAAGTCAGCCAATCCTGGATACGGCGAGAGTTTCAGTGTCAGTAGAAGTTTTACATAGAACCCTAGTTATAGTGGTTAATTAAATCCCAAATTATGACACTGAAACTTCTAGTAGAACCAGTTATAGTGGTTATTTCAGTAGAACCCTAGTTATAGTGGTTAATTACATCCCAAATTATGTGATCTTTTTGTGGTTTTAAACGTACGAATATCTAGCAGCAAGTTGAATTATTGGATTCCATTCCACTAGAACTATTGGATTGGTGTGAACTGCGTTTCGTGCTTCGATAGATAGTGTTGATCACTTCCATTTCCACCAACATCTGCGGCCATTTCAGATTCCCAAATCTAAGAGCACCATCCAAGTGAACGAAAAAAACAGCCCTTCAACATGCATTGGTAGTTTCAAAAGCTGTTGGTAATTTCAACTCTTCGCTACCCTCTGGTAAACCAACATAACTATGCAAAATCACAATTTTTAATGGGAAAGTCTACTATTTCCATGGCCATTTTCAATAGCTATGTTAGTTTACCAGAGGGTAATTCCCCACTAAATCACCATTCATAGTGGTTAAATCCCATTAAATCCCATGAAATCCCATCAACAGGTTTTGAAACTACCAATATCATTTTCCAATCTCAATTTTGGTACCTGAAATGATCCCAGCCAGGCCGCTGCTGGATTTTTGGTAGACGTGAGAAAGGAGAAGCCCAACGTCTGGATCGATCCCTCTGTGCAGCGTCTGGGAGCCACAGCCCATGTCCCCAGGGTTGCAGGTTGGCCGAAACTCATCCGAAATCCACATAATCCACCAGTTTTTTGATAGTTCCCTAAATTTTGTCCCTTTGCAACCTGGGGTGGGGAGGGTGACCTCCTCCCCCCCCCCTTTCAAACACCTAGGGGGGGGGAGCAAACCTCCCCCCCCCTCTCAGCCACTCGGGTAGGGGAGTCTCACCTCCCCCCCCCCAGCGTAACTCTTTCCTTGTTGAATGCCTCATCCTCGTCCCCTCCATTATTTAATGTTTGGGGGGGGTCTCCTCCTCCCCCCCCAACCTTTGTTTGAGCTGGGTAGGGCATCCTCCTCCCCCCCCCC
>BGPT01001310.1:2500-34215 GCA_003297045.1 Symbiodinium sp. clade C Y103
TCAGGATCTCCCAGGATCCGCCAAGTAGCTGTCAGCGTACAGAAGGTTAAAGATGGTTCCTGCCGCCATGACCTCGCTTGCGCTGCAACATGGAAACCAACCACAACAAGGACAAAAAACGGGTGAAGATGGGGTTTCGTTTTTTGGGATTCCCAAAATGGATGATTCAGTATGGAAAATCTTATTACAATGCATGATTCCAGGATGTTCCAGGTCTTCTCTCAACAGTGCGGCTCAGCCGCAGGAATCACCAAGACCACAGCCAGCAGCGTCGTAGAGCAGCCATCGCAAAGACATCGGATGAAGATTTGGATGGTGTTCCATTCCTGTGCCATTCCTGCACGTTCGGATGGATTGGACAGGCCTCCAAACAGGCCTTCAACGGCCAGAGGGTCTCTGGGAAGACCAACCACAGCTGAGCGTTCAACTTCTGAAACATCCTTCTGGTGGGCACACCTGTTTTGCTTCACATCATAAGATCATCAGGAATCAGGAATCAGAAGGATTGTTGGAATCTCCAATCTCTTCGAATTTTTGGCGAGAATTTGGAACGACCCCCAGAAAGATATAGAAAGACCATGGTTTCACGTACATTCTCCTTCCTTCGCCATTGGAAACCTCTCCTGCGAGCCCCCCCCCCAAATCCGCTGATCCGCCGAAGATCTTTCCAAGTCGATGTCATCTTCGGCGAGATTCTGCATGTAGCGGATCCTAATTTCAGACTGCCGTAATCTGTGCCGTTGCACGTCTCAACATGTCTCAAGTGGTTCAACCAAGTGGTGAATGTGGTGAGGGAACCTTGGTCAGAGTCTGGATTTTGGTAAGTCCATGGAACTTAGATACTCGTATATACTCGTGACATCAACTGTTCATCTATCATCTTGAATCTATCTGGATGATCTAGCGCATCCTCACTCTCATGACTACAGTCAACATGCTTTCTGGAATGTTTGTTTTGGGGGGAACAACACGTTTCGACCCATACCCGCCACTGCGAAGCTTCTTGCACAGAATCAGGCTAATCCCATCTGATCATCACAATCCCCCAAAAATACATAGATCCAAATACTATACCAAGGTTTCTTACGGATGCTTATTAATGGGGGAAGGGATGTCTTGGACTACCGACGCATCTTGAATTCACAGGATTCACGTCAACATGGAGCCCCAATTGAATGCAGTCATGATTACACTACCTCCTGGATAAAATCACTGAAGCCCTAAACATCCTGCATGATCTGCTTGTTGTTGGAGGCAGAGCAGAGAGCTTATTTGGCTTCCCGTCCTAAAATGTGGATTTGCACCTATAATATCCTATAATACGAACAGCTTTGAGGAGCTTGTGGCGATCAACTTTGTGGCGTCCGCCACGGACCAACCATTTTTTGAACAAGTTGAACTCCTCATTCCAACCCATCTGTTCAGCAGCCGCTGCTGATTCCAGCGTGCACATGACACTGATGATTTCGACAAGGAACAAACTGGTTTTCATTGCGGAGCAAATGTGGATGACGCGCATGCAGAGTGCACATATGATCCCAGAGCAGCAAATGAAGACCAAACATCCTGGACACAACGGCGGCTCGGTCGGGGGATGTTCACATCCGAGTACCTCTCGGTTTTTGCACCATACCTCGATGCCAGAAAGAATCAGTACACAACCAATCCCAACAGAAACTTACTGGAGTTTCTTCTCAACCTCCATCATGCAGGAGATCACCCATACCCAAGGTATCTACATGTATCTCCCGTTTACCCGCCCGTCCTGCTGCGACCTTGGAGGGGCTCCAACGTCAAAATCGAGGGGGGCCAGCCCCAGGAAGAGGGTAATTATTTAGGAATGGGGAGAAGGATCAGATACCACCAACTGCAATTAAAGCTCAAGCAAGTTCCCAGAAGTCGCCCATGTTTTTTCCTGCTGTCATTTACATCCATCCATTGCAATGAAGTGGAGCAGAAGACCCCCTCCAGTGGAACTGCGACAAGGTGCTTGTGGGACAGAGATTGGATCTGCATATGCCGCCTGGGATCGCTGGCTTCGGAAGGCAATCTGAAGGGTTCTTTTCAAGACCACGTGGCCACAACTCAGCTGGTTTTCACTGGTTTCCCTGCGATTTTTCGTATTCCTGAAATGGGTTGGGATGCTATAGCCAAAGTGGATCAAATTGGACCTCAAGGTGGGCTCCCTCATTCTCTTCGCAACATGCTCCAGGGCCAACCATCCTGTAATCCAGCAACAGAAAGATGTCTTACCAAGTGAGGCAGCTACATCCCTCCAAAGTACAGGATTTTGAGACGTTGGTTGGGGTGGTTGCCTTCTGCACGCATACTTGCAAATCGTTCATTTGAGGGCATTGGTTGAGTGCAGGTCACCCCAGTTAGTTGGATGTTCTTTTTTCACAATGATAGCGAGCCACTTGCGTTTCGTTTGATGGGCATTAGTCAAACTTTGAGTACCAGGTACCCCCCAAAATGATGAGAGTTGGATAACTCAAACAAAATGATTAAACCACATAGCGGGTCTTTAAGAGGTACAATTCTTGACCAATCCCCTTGAGCAATCTTTAAATCTTGGCAATGGAACATTCCCGATGTATATCAATTGTCATCCATCCAGATGAAATTGCATTCAACCATTGCGATTTCCCAGCCAGTCAAGTTGGATTACCCAGTTCGGGTTTCCACAGATCTTTGACTGCTAAATCAATATTTTGCTGGTTAAATTAATATTTCTGAATATTAAGGCACGATTTTGATGTTTAGATCACAATTTTGGTTAAATCACCAACAATATGGGGATCAAACTCAGGCAATTCCATGCAATTCCTCATCCTGACACGAGGTGCCTTGTAAATTTTCGCGGCAATTCCCGTGATCATCGCAGATAACCAGGCAATCCCCCTTGGAGCGGAGCAGGCAATCCCCAAAAACTCACCCCCTTGGAGCCTGTTTTGCCCAATGAAAAAGGGGGTTTACCGGATATCAGCCTTAACTTTGCACTTCTGACTTATTTAGTGGCTTTTTTACGGGAACACAATGGTGATCTATGGGGACTCAATGATTGGAAGCAATGAAAAGGTTTGAACCAACAAAGCTGAAGATGCTTAGGGGCAAACCCACAGCTGCCGATGCCCCAAACTTGCCACTTCAATGGTGAAAACAATGATAAATGATTGGAATTTTGGCCCCACCTCATTTTCGGACAAACAAGTTTGAAGATCCAGTTAGGATGTTCGAAAGCAAAGAATGAGTGTGGCTATGACATGCTGTCACTGCCCTCAACTGTCAATGCAGCAAATTGCACTTTTTTTTTGCTTTTTGCACAGGTACAACTGTCAGAGGTCCTTGCAGGTACTCCAATTCCGCAGGAGCAGAGGGGACATGAAGCAGCAGAAATGGGAATCTGACCTGATAATCCAGAAAATGATGGCTGGCCAATTAGAGGTGATTCTATCACTATAAATGATATGTTAATCCCTGGGGTCTTGGGATTTGCACCATGGTGTATTGGGTCACTATAACATGACCAATGAGGGAACCCCAAATTACTTTTGGTTCTCTCCCAGGGACTTATCTTTTTGTACACCAAAGGCCACTCTGCAAATCTTCGGACGAGATGCAACACTTTGCCATTCCTCTTAGAGATAACTAACCAAGATCTGACATATCTCATTCCCACCTGAGCGACCAACGGCGGACCAACACTGCAGGACTGGTTGAACACTGAGAGATCATGAGGGAAGAAGGAGGTTGCCACACGAAACACGGCATACATCATCTTAAGCGAAAACGACTAGGCAAAAATCAAGTGATGTGTACTATGTCGCTTCAATGCAAAAAATCAAGTGATGTCTACTATGTTGCTTCAATGCAAACTGTTGTTTTGTTTGGCCATAAACTTGTGGCTTCAAAGCAAAGGTTCCTGTATTTGGAACTCAAAAGCGCGTCGAAATACACAATCGAAACGACATGACACCAAACATGTTCTTTTTGGAATCTCAATCTTTGGGGAACAAACTAACATGAACTTGACAATAGGAATAGATTGCATTCTCCAGGTTTGATTCCTACACTGAAGCATCTGTAAAAGAACAAGCTGCTGAGTGGGCTTGTAGTAGCTGATCTTGCTCCCCTGGCATCAGATGCTGCCCAGATGCCCCGGGTCCGCTGTTCCTTCTGTGGAATATATCACTTATGTAGCCATCATCCATCCGTCGGTTAAATTCTTCACCCCCAAAAATGCGATAGCTTTTGGCAAAAACAATCTTGTCTGGTTGCTGATTCAATGCTACTGGGGGTCATAAGTGTTGGAAACCGCAAACCAACGGCAGGGGTACCTGTTGCATCAGCGGCTCTCATTGGCAATTTTCTCTTTGCATTGCATATTTTGTGGCAAAATCCCCAGAACTTTGACACCACCAACCATTTACACAGTTTGTTGTCATCCTTTCATGGTGGTTACCCTCTGGTAGTTTAACAGGCTATGCAAAATCACCAGGTTTAATAGGCAATCATCTATACATGGATCATTTTCCGTAGCTATGTTCAATTACCAGAGGGCAAATCGCAAATCCAAATCTGTTCAGGGATCTAACCCCAAATGTTCCTTGCTTAACGCAACGGTCCTTGGATCGTACCCGAAGCCTGCCTGATGGGAGGCCTACATCCGACATCTTCACCCCGAAGTGGTGCATTATCAGGCCCAAAGCGGCACCTGGTTGATGGGACAATGTGGTATTTACCATCCCGAATACGACAATAGTTAAATGGGTGGTGAGTATCATCCCCAAATTGGTCGTCTATTGTTGGGTTGCCCACATAACATATGATATGGGATTGTGGCTTTGTTACCCCCAAAATAAACATCTTAATAGGATTTAATCGAGAACTTGATGATTAACCATCAAATTTTTGGGTTCCATGGGAACCCATGGAAGCCCAGAAAAGAGAATCAGGGGATTCTTTTACCAAGAACACTTCGGATAAAACAAACATGTGGATTCAACCGACCGGAAAAAAGACATAGAAACACTAGGGATATCAACCATTTCAACAGTATGTGGGGATATACAATCCAACAAAGACATAATATGGCGACCCCAAAAAAGGAACAGTACCAAGGAACCGGGTCAGTTTTTTGATCTGAAACTATCCGTTTTTTTTTTTGGGGTAGATAATTCTGAACCATTCTCCTTTGACTTCACCCTAGAACTATTAGAAGCAGTCCAAGTACGCAGGTCCATTCGATGATCTGACGAATCAAAAGCCACTTCACTTGGTGACTGCACGGCCCAACATGGCCAAGGGGCTGCAGAAGATTCCAAAATCCCCGAGATTTTGCATCAAGGGATGTTCAGAAAATTGCGCTGAGGCGGTCTGCCTTAGTACTGTTGGGAGGCTTGGGAATTCCGTAAGTGATCCATCCATCCATCCACCCATCCATCCATGTATATAATCAGATACCTGGAACCAAACAATCCAAACAACTCCTCCAGGACACGAGAAATCCCCGACAGGAATGGTGGTGGACCGTTCCTGAATTGCATTCATGTCTTGTGATCCAACCATCTGATTTCTCAGTGGCTTGACCCATTGATGACCATCCCGGGGCGGGTTTTTGGTACTTGCCGACATTATGATGGACACCATTGCAGGAACACCCCTCAGATGGTCCCAACTATGTGCAATTCCCCTATTAAACCATAGTTTCTAGGGGGTGCTTAATATTGGGGGAAGGGATTACTCTTCCAAAAAAGAATGGACATGCGGAGTCAGATTTCCTTTGAAAAATCCGGAGCAGCTGAGTCACTCATATTGTTGAGCTTGGAACCAGAGGCTGATGCACTCGGCCACCTAAAAAGGACATGCGTTTGAAAACGGCCTCTGAAAAACAGAATGATGACCCATAAATGCTTTAAACTTAGTTCTATCATTTCTTTATACGCAAAAATGATGATTCATAATTTTTGTCTTAACCTATAGTAGTTCTGTAATGGGGCCCCGTTTCGTATGATCCGTTGATCCATAGTTAGTATACATTCCAACATGGACCAAGTGAAGGAGCCACCAGATCAACAACACTTGAGAACTGGATGGACTTTTTCCCCCATGCTTTTTGATGACATGATATATTGGATGTTACTTAATATCATATTCGTACATGTCATGATAAATAAATACATATACATGACATGTACATGTATGCATATTTCTATGTACATATGATATAATTTACAATCAACCGATATAAAACGAATATGAGACAATATGATACGGTCATATATTCGGGATCGATGCAATGTACATACATCTTTTTCTTGAAAGTATGTCAAGTATATACATATGATTTTGTATTTCAAGCAATGCCTGTAGAACAAATACCACCTACATAGTATGGATACTGCGGGCCAGGTAACCATAGAACCCCCGAGGACAAAAGTGGTTGTTTTACATGGAAGTCGTGTCGTTGTGAACCCCCGGGGGCAGTATGGATACATGCCTGAACCACAATTTACAGCTCTTAAAATTTAAATCTCAAAATGTGGCCAAAAAACACAGGAGGTCAAACAAACATGGAACCCCTGGGGAGCCTCAAACAACAGGGCTTTCCAGATTCTATGATTAGGAATTGGTTTCTGCCCCTTGCAAAATGAAGAAACCCCAAAAAATTCAAGGAACCAACGGCAATACCCTACAGTAAAACTATACCCCATGGTAAAATCCATTTTTGAACACAAAGCCCGTTCCATGTTAAATTTACGGGTTGTGAATGGCGAATTGTAATAGGCAAAGCAAATCAGGGGCCCAACACTGAGTTCGCACAAAACATGGGAAGCCCACAGCAAAATAAACATGGAGCATCATGGAGCCCAATACTGTAGCAGGATTATATAAATGCAATGTTTATTTGTGCTCTCAGCCGTTGTTCTTCGTTTACCCTCCCGCAACTAAACAAGCATGGAACCACCGGAACCATTTTCCCAAATTAAGAAAACATAGCTTTACAATGCTTTACACATTTTATTTTTTTGAAACATGTTTAAAGCACCCGGTGTAATCTAATTATGTATACGAAATACACACATTTACATTTATAAAATAGAGGTGTAGCATGCATACACTACAGTTTATGTAATGTGTGTGTATATATATATATAGATACACATTACTATACATACACAACAGTATATCTATATATATATATAATACGTATACATACATATGTATACGTTCACGTGTATGCATAGACATATATTATATACACACCATGATATGTCAAATATACGATATGATATGATATGATATGATCATATCTGATATCATACATGTTCGCTTCGACGGAACCTGCACCAGTCATCAACATCCCATGGTGCCCAAGACTTCACTGTGCCGCATATGCAATGCGATGGCCATCGCTGTGGTAACACCATGCTAACGCCATGGAACCATGATCAATAGGAAGAGCATACAGCTGATCATCAACGCCTTGGACGACAGCGAAGGTCAGGCTGAGTCAGGCATCAGGCTCAGTGCTTCATGATTTCGATGGCATTACGCTCCATGGACATGCTGTATCCATACGATATTGACTGGCAAAGTTTGATGCATCTAGTGATCAATCAATATCTATTAAGTCGACTATGCATCTATTAATCAAATCTATTGATCGATGAATCAAATCGTGTCTATCCATCTACAAACCCACCAACGAAAGATCCAATCATCCAGCCGCAGCTGGGGGCACCTTGTAGGGCCGGTTTAAGGCACGTAGACCGACCATGTGCCGCAACCACCATAGACCTCCACGGAAACTCATGTTGTTCTTGGCCATCGCCACCTCGGAAAAATCCGGCCCACATCGGCAGGGATTGCCAACCTGAATATTCTTGATATTCTATGATCTTGAATCTCCATATGCTTGACTTCCTGTCTGGGAAAATTATTCATCCACAGAATCTCGACAGACCTGTTTGATCCTCCAGGTTTTTAGCACCGGGTTGGTTGGTCATATCCTAGATTTTGCCCGGGGTAGATGTCCACCATGACCCCCAAAATCAACAACCAATATGGGGGATTTGGTGGCTCCCCGGATACATAACAACAGGAGATTGAAGTCTGGGTTGGCCCTGTTTTGATACACAAATACTTGGAAGAACCATTGAATAATAGTGCTTGCCTCCACAGAACAACGGTCTTTCGCCCAACTTCCGTCAGCATCATCGGATTTTTACCTCTCCCAGAATAGGATCAACACAAAAATTGAAAGAAAAGTCCCATGTCTGGGAGAAACGATGGTATCCCATAGCATTTCCCACCCAAAATGTGCCCTTTTCATGCCTCTTGCGCCATGTCTTCCCGCATCTCAGCTGCGAGGACTATGGCTTGACGCCGCCAGGCACCTGTGGGGCGGAGTTTTGAAAAACACAAAACCAGGTATGTAGAGAATATAGATCGATATACTGTTCATCCATGCAGTGTCACCTAGACATGATGTAATATGTACATAATATAATATAATATGATATAATACAATATAATATAATATAAAATAATATAAATATATAAACATACTGTATATATATATATATGAATATATATGAATATATATATATATATGAATATATATGAATATATATGAATATATATGAATATATATGAATATATATGATTCTATATGTTTGCGTGTGTATATATATATATATATACACATGTATATACAGTTTTATAATGTTTTATACATATTTGTTCTACACATATAGTAGTATTAATCCATGCATTGATGGTGACATCCATGCAGCTCCCCAAAGGATCCAAAAGGATTGACATGAAAGTAAAATAGTTCAAACATGTTCAAACAACATTTCGAATGCACCAACAAAATGGGTATAGTCTAATTGCCTTTCAGGGGAACCACACATGAACTGCTCGTTTGTTGTAATATAACCACCCAGAGGTTCAAAAACTACTGCAACTTCCAACAACCAGATGCGTGGGCAAATCCTCATTTTGCAGGGTTCAGCTTGAAAACAGGTTTGCGATTTAAACCCATCCCATCAATTTTGATCATCTTCCAGAGAAGTGCCCCAGCCAACAGCGTAAAACATGGGGCCTGCCCTTGAAATTTAATATAAACCTTCTAGAAGAACATGCATGTTACAGTAGGTAGCCCCCACAAATTGGCTTGCATCCTGGACATCTGAAATAAACACTTTTGTTGTTTCAATTCCTGGGGCGTATTGTGTGAAGCCTAACCCCACAGTTGCAGCAGTTTCATTCATGCAACTCGATTCGATGTTCGCATAGATCTTTGTGTTGTTCTCAACCCTATGCCTGGTGTTTGAAACATTCCTATCATGTGATTCATATAGATCCACCATCCAAGTCATAAGTCGGAAGAACACATGCTTGAAATCAGCCCCAAACTTTCAACTATCCCACACTCATCCAAATTCAACACAAGCAACAACCCTACCCGGAACCACACTCGTAAAAATGAAGCCAATGCGTAAATCACCATTTTATGAACATGATTAAATCTGAAGTCCAGTCTCATGATTTTTTGAACTGGAACATGAGCGTTGGTTTACCAGAGGTCGGCCACCCCGCAATAATTTCAATGACATTCTGGACAAGGTCGGAACCCGGCAAAAAAGGCAGTGGGTTGCGAGAATTTGTCCCCATGCGATTCAGGATTTCATTTTGAGAGTACATGGATCTTCCACCCCATTCCTTACCACCAGGTACCTGGCCTGATACTGTTTTAGGCAATCTGTCCTGACAAAGCTCCTCCGGGGTGGTCGAAATCCTGAGTGCCGTGGCATCTTTCTGTTGCCATGAAAATGCGGCAAGGCACATAACTAAACACATTTGTCAACCATTTTGCGGTACGTATGTCTGTTTATTCTCGTATTCATGCATATATAGAGGGAGAAAAATTGAACCCCTGGCGCTGGAACACTGGTTTCGGCCTCCTCAGAAGCTCAAACTGTCGCCGTTGTTGGTAAAACAAATGCCCTACCGCACATTGGTTGGGGTATGCTGTCTGAAAAGGCCACCTGACTGTTTGAATGGATGAACTGCCGAATGAATCATTGAATGGCATCTCTGAGCCATCTTCCCTCAACTATCTCTTCTTTGGCCTCTCTTGCTCCCTCTCTTGCTCCTTCTCTTGCTCCCTCTCTTGCTCCCTCTCTTGCTCCCTCTCTTGCTCCCTCTCTTGTTCCCTCTTCCTCTCCCTGTCTCTCTCTCTCTCTCATCCAATGCCAACTACCCTTCCTTTGGTCTACCCCGTCTCTACACTACACCTTCTCTAAGCCACTTCTTTTCTGGGTTCCCTCCCTCCCTCCCTCTCTCTCACTCTCTTTTTTAAGCTGTGTCGTGCCCGCGCCAGCAGAATGCAGGCAAAAGCGAAGTGGGACGGTCGTTGCCTAGCAGCCTGGCACCTTTCGGTCGCAGCCCATTTCAGTGTCTTACGCATTTCCTTCCTTTTCCGGACCACTGTGCCCAACAAGATTCAGCCTTTTGTTTGCTCCAGAAACAAAACCTGAAAACAAATGTGTTCACTGTCACACTTATCGAATGAAACAAGTAGCCTATGAGTCAAGGAGTAAGGTAGCGAGCAGCTATTGAATTACATAGTCAATGGTTGAGTTGATGAATGTTTACGTAACTGTTTGCATTGGTCCACAACTTGGAAGTGTTTCATCTTCCTTTGAAACAACAAATTGAAAGTTTTGGGGGAACAGCAATTATTATTATTGTTATTATTATTGTTATTTATTACTACTATTATTATTACTATTATTATTATTGTTATTATTATTATATTACTATTATTACTATTATTGTTATTATTATTATCATTATTATCATTATTATCATTATTATTATTATTATCAACTATCTGGACAAATGATTTTGATGTCCGAAGATTCGAAGATAGCCAGTTTTGAGGCACCTAACCCGCCGACAGCTGGACGCCAAGAGACCTGCGACCATCCATTCGAACGGAAAACTTTCGGCTCCCAGTACGGATTGCAGGTATCCTTATGGCGCCCAAACATGGCAAGTGTTTAGGTTGTGATCCCAGGTGGGTACATCACGATTCTTTCTAATTGAATTACCAAGTTTGACATTTTTGTGAATTCAACCCACATCAGGAAGATGGCAAATTCAATTCAAATTCAATTCAATTTTCCCCACCTGCCACGGTGAGGGTCTCTAGATTTTATGTCAGCTAGCTCCGTCGCCTTCTCCTTCTCCTCCCCATCCTTCGCCTCCTCCGCACCGCAACAGCCGCAGTTTGTCTGCGCTCACAGGCTCTCTGGGACCCAAATGAATGCCAGATAAAACGTCGGATAGAATGTCAAACAATGTCAAACATATATCAGATAACATGTCAGAATAAATGTCAGATCGTCCAAGAATATATTTATCAGTTGGTGGGGATTGCTCGAAGCAAGGATATTTGATGGTAATATGGAGGCTTCCATAAATGGGGGTACCCCCAATCCATCTTACAGTAATGGGATTTTCCAGTATAAACCATCCATTTTGGGGATCCCCCATTTATGGAAACTTCACCATTCGACTTGCCGCTATGGAGCTGGTCATCCAAGTCATCGACTTCGGGAAGTACGCCTGGCCGTGGATGCGGTGGACTCTTATGGCTTTGTCCAAAAATAGGGGGTACCAGGGTACCATAAATCTTACCATCTGGTAAATCAACATAGACCCTGGCAGATAGGAATTGGAAGATTAGTTTCCTCTAAAAATAGCTATTCTCAGGGTCTATGTGAATATACCAGAGGGTACAAACCTGATGTCAGCATTCTCCGCACCTTACCTGCCAAGTGGCAGAAAACCAGACTCAGATTCGGTGAGATTTTTTGGTCGGCCACGACTCCCAGTTGAAGTGGGCAAATATGGGAAAAAAATGGCGGGTTTTCCAAGGTTCTCCAGGGTATATACACCAGTTATTCTATGAAAATTCGTTCTCCGGAGTAGTTCTTCAGTGCATACCTCCTTTCTCTTTCGGCATCCTATTTTTTTCCCGTGGGATATAGAAGAGACATCCTGAAGAATGGTACCGCAATTATAAAATGTTTGTTTGTGGTATTCACATTGGTTTAACTGTTGCTCGCAATCTCCGGAGAATGCATTCCCAACACACTTTTTCTTGGAAACCGTCTTTTGTCAAATCTCTGTAGGGGAAATTGTCACCGGAAACAGCTGGAATGTTTGACACACCAGGAGGATGGATCGGGACTATGGGGAATGGCTGTTGCGCGGATTTAGAAAAGTATCAGTGAGATATGGCAAAAACATAAAGATTAACCATTACATTTTGGTTTACCCTATGTTCAAACAAACTCACATGGGGTTTTCACTATATACCAAAATCTGGATGTACAGCGTGAACAGGAGATTCAACCAATCAAACTCAGGATTTCACAATAAAAAGTATTCATTCTTCATTCAGATTGCTGGTTGGTGGTTGAGCCACCCATCCAAGAATATGAAACTTGATTAGGATCATTTATCCTAGCTAGCGATAAAATAAGCAACATTTTGAAACAACCAGCAAAATTAGATCAAGTCAGATACCCTCTAGCCATCTTACCCTGGACCGTTTGCATCATCTTCTACCCTCTGACAATCCAAAGTGGCCCACGGAAAATCCTCGAAAACCATCAAAAGCCAGGATTTTGAATCAGAATTTTATCCGTAAACGAGAAGTGAAGGATATCTTTTGCCAGATTCAATTGCCGGAGTGTATCACCAGATCTTGTTGAGGCTTTATCAATGCAAGGCGCAATCCTTCTGGCGCTTTGTTATGGCAGGATGGAGCCGGCAAAATCCACATGGGAGGTTTCCCAAACTGGGGATTCCCCAATAGCTGGATGGTTTACAATGGAAAATCCCAAACAAAAAAGGATCATCTCGGGGTACCAAACCAATTTAGGTCACTACCCCGAGGGGTCCCTCGGTTGGCCTACGGCTCGGCCGAGCATTTCGCCAAGGCCTTCCGGGGGACCACGTTTGTGACTCATGATCAAACTGGGATTCTTTGGGTCACCTTTTTTGGAGACCCAAACCTGAAGCCTGAAACATATCTATGTCTATGTCCATATTATTGACGCCGAACTTGGAGTTTTTTGGGCTGGTCAACAAATGTGGCTTACGGTCTCTTTTCAGGTGATGCTCCCCCAATAAAAGCGGAGAATCTCATGGGAAGGCTCCGGAAAAATCTGACGAATGGCTTCTGATCTTACGGGCGGAGTCGCATACATACAAGGACAATACTGCAGGAGACCACAGTTTTACCAGCCAAATATGGAAGTTTCCTGCCAAATTCCTTCTTCAGCCAATTCCAGGACTATATCATTTAGATTTAGATGATTCTTGGGGCACGGGTCAAATTTGGATACCTGAAGTACCCACAAATTGGATTGACACCCCACAGGGCTGAAAATTTAAGCCACAGCCAAAAATAGATGCTGCTGATCTGGCTGAAAAATTGAATCGATAGGTGAACCTCAATGTCACAGCTTCTGTCATGACAATCGAGTTGGTGTTTTCGATCCAGCCAAGCAAAACATTACATGTCCATCTCACAGTCAATTAAAAACCACAATCAAAAACATCATATATAACACACCGTATGCCCGACTCACATCGCGGCGCAGCAAAGCCTACTTTCTCTATTTGCAGAGTCATGGCCTGGGGGGCGTGAAGCAAAGGGTGATATGAAACCAAAATACCTGGTGATACCTGGTGATCTCTGGTGATACAATGGGATTTTTTTGCCCAAATACTTGGAGCTCTAAGGAGCTATTACTAAAAATGGTTGGTTTAAGCAACATAAACCAAACATTCTATGATTTTTATGGGGGTGATGTGATAGGGATGGGCGATGAAACCAACTACAATCTGGTTTTGATGGATTATAGTGGGACACATAACATCATATAACCACCAACATGACATTTGGGATTTTCCAAAAATGGGGCACACCAAAAATTACAAGTTTTGCTCGGGTGAGCCCTGAAATGTTGGCCCCATTTTCAGACAGACCCATATGCAATGGTCAAGCGCCTGGGGGGTGATGTGTATACTTCACACTATGACAGGGGATTGCCAAACAGCATTCTTGGTGCAAACATCCAAGATGTTGGGATCCCTTTCTTGGTGGATGATCAGTCTGCGTATGTTTAGACCAAGACACACATGGAAATATGGGTCAAACTGTAACCATCCCAGCCATCCCGCGACAACCAGCCCCAGAAAATGGCTCCCGTACATAGAGTCTAGGACTGCCGCTTTCCATATGGTCCCAGAATATGGCTTTGGTCTGTCTTAAAGCCAGAAACACGGATCTGCCATACTCTGGCATGCAGCATGCTAAAACAAACATGGTATGTAAGCCTGAAGCTTGGACCCGAGCGCTTGTTTATTGGATTTTCTTGGCTTGCTCTGGTTTCTCTCCAGGGGTGTCTCATCTGTTTCCAAGTGGGGACCCGCATATGCATGCTTTTGAAGCACTAGCAACACAACAACAAACTACACTTCGAACTTGGAACCCGACAAGTAAGACATATGCAAAGAGCAACGGTCGGCAAAAATGGGCCAATATGATTTTGAACATTGAAGTGAACACATGTTTCCGCTATTTTCCGCTCCAAGGACGATTTGAGGGTGTCTTTTTGTGTATGCCGACAACCTTGCCGGCCATCTGGCCCTGAAAAATAACCCATCATTGGCAGCATCAAAATCATAGCCATACCATGGAGGGCAGTTTGCCGCAGAAAACTCAGCCCCTGGCAGCTTTCTTGGCCTTTTGCATTCGGTTTCCTCGGGGCAAGGGTGGACCCACAAACGCTCCAGAGGTAGACTCAAACCTTCTAGACACCAAATTGATAGGTAGGAAAAATACATCTGCGTGTGGATGTGAGTCAAGAATGGTGTACCAACATACCCACCAATTGCTAAACTCTCCGTTTGTGTGGGTCAAGAACTTAGAGATTCCGTGGAAAAAAATCTTGCACTTGCCATACAATTGCAAAGAACTTGACAAATGCGTCGTATGCTCCTAGAATTTGCCTATTGCTGGAGCCAAAAAGAATCCAAACCTCTAAACCCAAAGGACCAATCGGAGATCCCCAAACCCATCGGAAAAATCACGGGTTGTCACGGTAAAATCACAGGTTTATGATGGGTTCGTCACGGGTTTGAAAAACACGTCTTTATTCTCGATCCCCGAGGTTTTCCTGGCAGAATTACCGGTTGACAGGGGAAAATCACAGGTTTGTCTTGGGTTCGTCACGGCTTCGTCATGTGTTGCCGGATGTCAAAATCACCAACCCCACTTTTTCATACTTTTTCCTGAACAGACCGGATTCTGTATCAGAGTGCATTTCAAGAATGGCACTTGTCCCTCTATCAAACAACATCGGAAAAATGTGAAGTTTGCTTGGAAAGCAACCGCAGGTCACATATGCACATCGCAGCATGCCCGGACCTGACTTGGTGGAATCCATTCTGTGTCCGGAAGTCAACTGCCCAGATTTTACCCATCCTGCGAGAGCGCTATGAGTTAGAGATCTTACCAATGTGTAGTTTGATCCTGCCCCCCAGCATGCCCAGCATCTGCTAGCGTTGCTGGATGCGCTGATGCCGCTCATACCGCTCATCTGTCACGGCAATCTTGGGGGTAGGGTGATGATGATTTGGGAGCCAATGGAGCCACAAAAATGGTCCTTCTTCGCATGTGACCACCCCAAAATGGGGTCAATCATCTTGAGCTTGAGACATAGCTGTTTGTTGAGCGTATGTTGTACAGTAATGAGTAATGATCATCCGTTTTTGGGTATCCCCATTTGGAGCCACATAAAATGTGGCAAACCATGCTGGGAGCTGAAAAAAAAAACAGGACTTCCACGGACCAAACATGAAAATAATGCAAAACATGCACATGGCTTTGTCTTTCACTGGATTGGTTTAAGGGAAAATCTACAGGAAACCATGGTCTTCCCTATCAAATAGAGGGGGTTCATGTAAATTTTCCTTAAACCAATCCGATCCAGTGAGTCTTGCTTTGACCATCATTTTTCCCATATCTTAACCAATATCTATGATCTGGAGGTCCATACCCCATTTCAGACACACCCATATAAAGCACACAGATCTTGCACGCTAAGAACTTTGGGATCATGATCCGGTCGTGAAAATCCTCTGTGCTGGATAGTTACCCGGGATATTGATCATCCGTAGTGACTCAAATCAGGGTAAAAAATGGGAATATCTAAAAGAGAAACAAGCATCATTGGGGTTTTCCAGCACTGCTCAGTCGATTCTTGTTTGCAAAATTCCTCAAAGAATGAGAACTCCTATTAATATCCCGTCATCAATAAATGACTAAAAGTAACCTATCAACATCATGGGCTGGAAACCTTCTTCATGCCAATCTAGACCACCATCCCATTGGAATGCCTTATTCGCATCTTGCTCTTGTTGCGCACATAAGTCGCTACTTGAATCAGGTTTGGCGATAGATCTCTATATATATATATATATACATGTATATGTATATATATATATATACATATATATATGTGTAAAGCAGGCTTCTCTACACGATGATTTAAGCTGATGCAAGATGTGCCCAAAATTCAATTTGAAAGAGGCAGATAAATTGAAATCACTGTTTTTTCATACAAGCAGTCAAGTAAAACAAAACCAGCCGCTTTACGAACTACAAGCCGCATCGCCGCCGGAATCAGGAACGGCCTTGCTGTCCCCGCGATTCGCAGCTGCTAATCTGTTATGTCTCCAAGTCTTCCTAGCCGCCAGGTCTACAAAGAGTTCAAAAAGATAGATGAAAAGGAATAAAGTTTCATACAGCATCTCCAGGCTTCCAAGTTTTCTATCTGTGGGAATGCCTTACCCTCCAAACTTGGCTGGAAAATCCGATTGACATATCAATGGTCAATGAAAAGCATCCAGTTAGGACGATGCGACCATGATGAAGCTACTGAATGAAAAAAGGCTGGACACTGATTTTTGCAGATAGTTTTCCTACTGAATCTGTGGGAGTTTCCTTTGGATTGTTTGCTTATTCCCCTAAAATAGGGGACTGTTGCATACCCGCCTGGTCAGGCAAACCACTCCGGGTCTATTTGAGCATGGGAATAGCATCATGAAAAACAAGGAACATCCATGAGCATCCATCTACACATGAATCTGTACATCCTTCTTTTGCCCGTACTATATACATACAGTGTACATGTAGATATGTATACAATACATATGTGGTGGTGGGATAAAAACTACTGTGGAGTATGCCGTATGCCGATATATTTCTACTATTTTGTACTAGTCATGTTCCAATGCACCCCTGCTTCTTGGACATACCTCCATTCTTGTTGGTTGTACCCCTCCCTGATTGATTCAAGAATCTCAGAAGCGGTTTTGTCTTTCTCTTCATTCAAGGACTCTTTTCTTCCAACACATTCCTCAGCAAAGAGCGTGGATCAGCAGGAAGTGTGTGACATGACAGCTGGTGAGAAACCACCTCATTGAACCACGGAGAGTTGTTCAAGATGAAACAACACAGTATATATCTGTATACGGTATATACATGTATATACATATGTATACTATATACATCTATATACTGTCAGTTACGTGTAATCTTCAGAAGTCAAAGTCAGATCTGTGCGGCTCTGACCTCGATTCTTAGATCAGATCCAAGACGTATTGTTGACTTAGTTCTGTCTACTTGGGTTTGCCTGAAAATACAGTACCTCCAATCCCATGCTTTATATTCATCATAGTTCATAGTCCTCTTGCTCCTCATCCCCAGTTAAACCGCCTAAAAATCGGGTATAGATACTATATTATATACATTTTTGGACAGACCCACTTGCGGTCTGTTCAATACGAATACGTGCCAGGGCCCTGCTTGCTCATGCATGGTCCTCTAACTAGAACAATAGGAAATTGTAGGATGCCACCGATTAGGCAATGAGGCATCTGGGGTACCAATAGACCCACCAAATTGGCAACTTTCAATGTGTTCATGTGTACAAGTGTGGTGTCTATACAACATATGCCTACGCATATACATGTGTATGGTTGTGTATGTAGTATATATATATATTTATACATGTGTATACAATTGTACACAAACATGTGTGTATATATGCATAGTGTATGTATATGTATGAATATAGTAATCTGAGCAAATCTCTTTATAATTATATACACACACACATGTCTGTATATCAAGGATATAAATACAATCTCACACTGTGTTCGGTCTTCCCATATGAAAGATACACCTAGAATCTAACCCCATGATCAGTCTTCCCCGCTGTCCTTGGTATACATCCCCTTTTCTTGGAGACCAGAACTATACACCGTGGCGTACCTGGAAACCACTATAGCGGCTTCCATTACCAATGTTCACTGGCCCCGTCTGAGTCGCGTCTACACCCAGCATGTGCACATGCAAACATAAATGTGTATACTGTACACATATCTGATTGGAAATACATTTCGACTCTAGATCATCTATTAGATCTATATATTATAGCCAAATCAAAATACGTCTGAAAACTGAGGCAATTTTGTCCTCAAAAAACAAACATCGAGGCCAGAAGTTATGCAGCAAGACTCTCCGACTGCGGGGAGGAAGCGCTCGCTTCGAGGGCTGCTATTATTCTCCTGGCATCGACCAGTGCAAGCGGGAGACAACATGACTAATGCCAACCCCGGATCAATAAACCCTGGTTGATTACTTGCGGGGGGATACCCCCAACAGTGATAATCAAATGTGATTGTTTGATTGCTATTACGATTACATATTACCGCAAAATGGTACCCCCAAATCAAACAAAGCAGCGCTTCTTTTTGACTCGGGGTTGACATTACCAAGAAATACCAAGAATATCCAAGAGTATGAGAAGGCACGGCGGCTTGCTGAAGAAAACTTATGACTTATGTCATCAGATGCATCTTACAGATTCTGCGTATCTCTGGAATGATAGGTCAATTATTTTGGGTTGGAGCAGGAAGCTCTGTTTTTTTGGAGGGGGTGGATGATGTTGATGATAATGGTCCTCCCGACACAACATTGCAGAGCAAACAACAGAGCCTGACCGGAACAGCATAAAACTGGGACAAATTCAAATTGGGAAAATATGGGCTCTTTGGCTCTTTGTTGAAATCGGCAGTCCAGGCTATAGTGAACAAAATGGAAAGAGTCAGGAAAGCATTCACACAACCATTTTCAGTAGTTGATCAGAAATCATCTGCCCACAGCCAGGGTGGAACAAGGTAACGGGCCGCGTAACGGCCCCGTGGTTTTTAATGGTTTGCACTTTATCAATCTGTGCAAAACTCAGGTTTTAAGCCTGCTTGTGACAAAATGAAGAAATGTTGACGTTCATTTCGTGTATGTGAATTTGTGGATTCGGGGGCTTCAAATACGTTTTGTCTCGCGCCTGCCAATGTTTTGTGCCTGCCTTCCCAATGGGAAGACATTTGCAAAGCGTTTTTTTCCACTTCGCGTCTTTGCAGAGGTGACCTGTGTCTTTCCACGAGTCATTTGAATTTTTCTGAGCATGAAGGAGTACATGTACGTACGCAGCCTGGGATTCAAGGCTTTGTCTTTGCCTTTGGCAGTAACCTGTGCCGTCAAAAACGACTTCAGGTCTTTCCACAGGCGGTCAACTTTTGAGTTCCTATGCTTTTGCTTTGGCCTTTGACAGCTTGTGACAAAGCATGTTGCAAGTTACATGACGAACGTTAGCAGCGTAGCATCAAAAGCATGTTGCAAGTTACATGAGGAACGTTAGCAGCGTAGCGTCAAAAGCATGTTGCAAGTTACATGAGGAACGTTAGCGGCGTAGCATCAAAAGCATGTTGCAAGTTACATGAAGAACGCTAGCAGCGTAGCGTCAAAAGCATGTTGCAAGTTACATGACGAACGTTAGCAGCGTAGCGTCAAAAGCATGTTGCAAGTTACATGAAGAACGCTAGCAGCGTAGCGTCAAAAGCATGTTGCAAGCTACATGAAGAACGCTACAGTAGCAGAAAGTAGCGTAAAGAACGCAGACGAAAGAACGTTATTAGACCCCCCCAAACCCCCCCACCCCCNCCCCCCCGCCCCCCCCCACCCCCCCCAACCCCCCCCCCCCCCCCAAGCAAATCATGTGTGCATCATCAAAAAACGCTAAAACCCGCGGAGCCGTTAGGAGGCCCGTTAGCTGGAACAAAGATCATTCTACGTCACCACGAAAATATCTCAAAATAATCTCACATAAATTGAAGCGAAAAACACTTCCTGTTTAGATGGGCTTCCCTGAAGATTTTTAGGGGACAGTTTCAAACAATACCATCATGTATCATCATTTTCCTCATTCAAATATCAGTAACCGGCATTAGTTGCGTATTTGGGACACAGCAATATCCCCCCGACCTCTTCGTTTCAACCCACTGAAGTTCAGTGTTTTTTTCACCTTCAATTCTGGTGGGAGAAGTAAGGTACTGGATTGCGACAGCTCCCATTTGTGTCAAAATGGGGTACCAATCGACATACAAACAGCTGGTCCGTGGTAATTCATCCAGTATTTTCGGTTGGTCATGTAAAAATCCGTCCTCGATTGAGTACGACACCATTCTCCAAATATCTCCAAACGGGATTCCCATACTTCATGGAGAAGGATAATCCCAAATATATTGGTTAGTATAATCCCCGAACCAATCATCAACCAACCGGGGTTTAGCAGCCACTGTTCAAATGATTCTCCATACTTCTTCATGATTGGCTGAAGGTACAGCAACCCCCGCTGCGCGTCTCCTCAGCCTCCTTGATGGTAAAGCATGAGAGGCTACCTGTAGACATGGGTCTCCGAGGGCCACATCTGCATTACCGGTGAAGGAAGCAGCAACGGGCAACCTTTGGATACCTTTAGCATGTGCAGTACATACCTCTGGCACAACTGGAACAACATCAAACTCATTCTGCGTTCCCCCACACAAGGTGTTGTTCTCAATTTTAGGATCCAACGAAATCACCGATGAAACTCCAAGACCCGCACCCAATTTGCTCACCTCATTTTTATGCCAAATACTAGGGAGAATCGTAGTAAACCAATGGATTTACTGATAGCTTCCCATTTTCAAAGCCATTCCTTTTCCAACAAGGACGCAGGACGCCCCGAAGCCGCCTGTTTTGTTTTTCTTTTCCGAAGCTGCCGGCGAAGTCGGCATGTGATGAGGCAAGGTGAGAGCCAACTGGCACCAGGCATCACCTGGCCGGACAGAGACCACCATTATCCACCATTGCAAGGTTGGCAAATGTGGACTTTTTGGCCTGGAAGTTGCAGTAGTACAGATTGGTATAGATTGGTGGGGATTCTGCACACTCCTGAGAAGTTGCTGTGCTAAACACACTGTCTCATGAAAAAAATCCGGGTGATGGGCACGAGGAGAATCCACCATGGCAAATTTGTCTCGAGCATTCAGTGATACATTGCTCATAGTTGACACCCAGGATCGCTGTCTGGGGGATGGATAGCGGGGTAATAACCGGTAGTAACACTACCTCTTGTCTTCAAATAAAGTAAATCCGTAGATGACTCGATGACGTGACGCGATAAACAAGTTAATTTCATCTTGTCTTATCTCGTCTTCTCATCATTGATTGGGGGTAGACCCCCTGGACTTGAAACGTTGAAAGTGTGATAAACCTTCCTGGAAATAGTACCCAGAAATGTACCCATGAGTTTGTCATTCAATCTTACTAGTTTCAAGCAAGAACAGGCTGATGGAACGTTGACACTTGAACGACTTTTACATGAATCTGAATGAACCATGCCCGGTTCATCCTTTGTCATCCTCCCGACCTGCTGATTTGTTCATAAGGGTTCCCAGTGGTTTCCATAGTGTTTCCATATTAGCATATTGAACCAGCTAGTTCTCCCATCAACCAGGGATTTGGGGATTGCTCAATCCACCGTGCTGTGCTCCAATCTCATGCTCAGCGCTGCATTGTGGTTTGGACCCTGTGAGACAGTGAGACCTTTGGACCACCCTCTGGAAAAGTAACAGTTCGGGGACTGGAAAAATCACCATATTTTCGCCGCTAAATCAACGAACTAAATGGATAGGAAACTGTTAAATTGCTGGAGGGTAAATCCAAATCCACATGGTTCATTGATTTCATGGTTAAATCCCAATTGTCTAATGGTAAACCATTTTTGTGGTCTCCAAAAACCACCCCATCGACCCAACCCTCTTGGCCTTGGTCAATCCACCGCGGAATTGGCACATGCTCTTGGCGGGGAGCGGTTCCCCCTGCATTTGAATGCACCGCGAATTCCACAGCAGCCTGTGTGGCGCGCTTAAGCTGTGGCGGTTTAAAACCTCCAAAATCGGGTCTGGATTTTGCCAAGTGGCACTGGCACTATGGCTTTTGTAATTCCTCTTACTGCACCAAATCTGAAATCTGCTTCGAAACGCTCTCTCTCTCTCTCTCTTCTACACCCACCGTTTGAGGGTTTCATTGAATGGAGGACCCCGTTTGAGCTTCCCGCATTGGCGATTGGTTTTTTTGTCTTAAATGGGGAAACCTATGGTTTTGGGGCACACAGGACCTAAATTTTGAGAAACACCCATTGAATCCGTTCATTATTAGTCATCAATAATGATTACAGTAATCATGGTTTGACAAATCATCCATTTCGATAGGATTTCCATTCAAAACCTTCCATTTGGGGATACCCAAATAATGGAACCCCCCCATATCAGTATATCATTGTAATTATTGTACAGGGCATATCTTTATACTCCAACCGCTAAAAAAAACAGCTCCTTCCGTCCACACTCCTGGGTAGAATGTGGAGCCCCGTAGTTATAAGTTGGTTTATCCGGTTTATCACCCCCTATGAATGCAATATAGCTATGTATATATAATATATATATATATATAAGTTACATTGTAGGTATCATAAACCATAGTTCTGGGATGTTCTGGGAGTTATTTGCAACAACTTAGCCATTGTCATTGATTGGTTTAAGGGAAAGTTGAAACCGGAAACCCCGAAAAAAAGGATGGTGGCTTTCTGTAGATTTTCCCTTCAACCAATTCAATCACATTGTACATAGTCTATAGTTGTTAGTTAAAATGATAAGTATCATAAACCATAGGTATCCATAGTTGTTGGAGCTATAAATAGACCCACTTCGCTATTGTAAACCGTGGTCCCACTTTACATCACTGGATTCGCCACCTCTGCCGGGTCTTTCGAGTCCAACTGTTGTTGCACCTCCCGCGCGATGAGAGGCTGCATCCTGGCAGCGGCGGGGGGGACTTCCTGGGAACTGGTCCAAATGGAGGTTTCCATACATGGGGGATCCCTAATAGCTGGATGGTTTAGAATGGACAATCCGAAACAAAAATGAATGATTTAGGGGTACCCCATGGTACCCCTATTTTTGGAAACCTTCAAATACACGTTAGGGTAATACAAAGTTGTACCCTTTCAAATGGCCCTTCGGAAGTTCGGAAATCATGATGAACTCCGATTCACCATGAAATTTTGGGGTACCCAATTTTCGCACATTGTGGTTGTTGGTTCAAATCCAGTCCCATTTTTTTTTTGCCCAAAAATCATCGCGAGGTCACCTGTCAAGGGAGTTGGTTGAATGCCCATGAAAACAACCTTCAGTTTCATAGTTGTTCTGAGGACGCGCGAGGATTGAGACACCCTTCAACATCCTTCATTTCATACTTGTTCGATGTTTGTGGAGGATGGTTTACGGAGTTGTTGAAATACTGGTTTGGGGGGAGGAATGAACAAAGATGCTAGCTCCTGACAGATGTCAAGCTCCTAGCCAACAACACGTGTTTCTTCTTTGGGGTGGAAAAAACAGAAACACTCTTGGATATATCTCCGAGGTGCTCGAGTTTACAGTAAAACATCCTAGATCAGTCTTTTCCCACCCATGGGCTACACTCCAAATTGTGTACCTCAGCCAGGCTCTTGGGACGGGTGACATGCCACCATGTTCTCAGAAGCGGGGAAACCGCTC
Organism: Symbiodinium sp. clade C Y103; assembly: GCA_003297045.1. Classification (NCBI taxonomy): domain Eukaryota; class Dinophyceae; order Suessiales; family Symbiodiniaceae; genus Cladocopium; species Cladocopium sp. clade C. The sequence continues at coordinate 26,600 of BGPT01001310.1, forward strand.
TGGGGGTTAGGGTATCCCGGTATCCCGCATTCCGGGACACACACACACATTTGCTGACATTCTCTTATGAATGGTTTGATTATCGAATCCAAGTTCAAAAATCACAAGTAGGTTCGTTCAATGATTGCTGGTTGCCATTCTCCACTTTACCCACTTGATCTGACACGAACACTGGCCGCTGGCCTCTGGATCGCCTTTGAGACCTGTTGCAAGCAGTGAAGATGTTTTGTTTTGCTCGCCAATTTCTCTTCTATGTCAGGGGGGTGATTTCAAAAATCTGAAGATATTTGAAGACCACAATGACAAGACATACCCTCCGGTAGTCCACCATTTAGCTCGATGATTCTCCCAGCTATACACTATAGACCTCCATGGCTAGTTCGGGGATTTCCCAGCTAGCCATGTTTGCCGGAGGGTATATCAAGATATATAAAGTATGACTTGATTGGCACTTGATAAGCAGCAACTCTCAGGGAACCTCTGCAAAACCCCTCCTTGGTTTCTGCTGAATGATTTTCAAACTGAGTTGGCTGGGGCGGCTGGATTTCCTATTTCTGATAGAAAAGATCGAGGACATATTGAAGTGGATTAGTTAGTTGGTTCATAGGGATTACCACGACATACTCATTTGAACAGGAGAATAGAACCATATTACCCCCTTCCCCTGGTCATAATCCAGAAACCATGGTTTTGTAATGTTTTTCTTGGGGATAACACCACACTATTTGGGATCACAGAATGGGGCTGTTTACTATGAACGATGAGGGTGGTCTCATCAAGCCCTAGCAATGATGGGACCTCACTCCACCAAGTCAGATCGCCCAAATCCATCCAAATCCTCTGTTTTTGTGGGTGACATTCGGATGTTTGTGAAGTCTATCCCCGTTTTTTTCCGGTCTTCCCAGTCTTCGATCTCGACCTGGTGCAGCATGGCATCTGCAATTAGGTTCGACAGCTCTTTGCTGTCCACCAGCGCAGTGAGTGCACCTCAGTTCTGCTCAGCAGCTGATTTTTTCTCAATCAGACTGGTACTTTCTATGGATTTATGAGCTTTCTGCAACTGGTTGGTGGTGTTCTAGACTTGGCCCAGAGAATCCCAACTTCGGTGGTGAAATCCTCACGTGGATCCCTTGAATGCGTGATGCGTTTCCGATTCGGATTCGGATCGGCTTTGTACAGAAAAAAAACGGCTTCGTGATGGTTCGTGGTCTGCAAAATCGTCAATTTGGACCATCATCCCATTTTTGTGACATGGAAAGCCAGATATCTTTTTTCAACGTCGGGTGCCCAGTGCTGGGGTGCTGCCCAGCGGTTGGATGGTGGTTGGGGACCAACATCTGAAATCGCACATCCCAGTTATATGCGAATCCACGCGAATCAATCAAGAACATCACATGGCTCCATTCATTATCCTATGGTAATCAAACATGGCAATCGACAATCCTACATGAATGGGGTTTAGTGGCAATATCATGAAACTCAATGGGGGATTTTCCAGCCAGCTATGTTTGAGAACACCAGAGGCTACCCATCAAATATATTCAAATATCCCCATGATATCACATACAATCCCATTAACTCCCTAACTCCCATCAGATCCCATTTACCCCCCTTAAATATCCTTAAATCCCATAATATAGTAATCCCATGAAATTCTGTATGTTGGTCGTCCCCAATTGTCACCACTAACTCTTGGTGCTGTGACCAGGGTCTGAGCCCCGCGCGCGGTGCATCTGGTGGTGCTACTGGCTCATCTGCAGGGCTAGGTTATTTGGAGGGCTCATACGCAGAATTGACAGAATCTCGGGTCTCAATTGGCATCAGTGGTACACAATATATTCAAGAAGCAGTGTTGCCAGTGCGGAGGCTTGCAGGCCAAGATGTAATCGTCAACGACATGGGAAGGCATCAAACAAAAGATGCCTGATTGTCTGTCGTTCCCATCTTAGGATATCTCAAGCTTCTTAAGATGGTCTGCAGTTTCAATGACAAGAACATACAAAAAACACATCGTGTTCCCAAGAAATCCCTGGAGCTTTTCGGAGATGACAGCAGAAGCGCCCCAGGCACCTGCCAGGGGAGGTGGTACAGCTCCAAGCTTCTCCATGGCCAGATGCCACGGGAGCGTTTCTGGCCGATAGGTTCTGGGATCGCCCCAAGGGAAGGCCCCAAGGTCTAGGGATTAATAATCGTAGGAATATTTGATCATGGGCACTAGAGTCACTAGCGACGAACCCCATGGTAAATATGTTGAGTGCATGGGAAACACAGGGTGGCTGTCAGGGTGACTGTGCCCCGTAAGGGTGGCCCAAGTCCCAAGTTTGACAATGTTCGGCGCAGGTGTGGAGTGCATTGTCAGCTGAGAGCCCAGAAATGGAACGGCTGGAACCTCAACCGTGGCGTTTGGAAGAATACCTTTTTGTAGCCCCTGTCAACAGGAAACCCATGGACAAACATTTTTTTTGGTGGGTTCCATGTTAGTTTCCAGCGGGGAGTTGTTTAAATCCATATGTGTGATCAACTATTGTTCTCTGGGTGATTTCTAAGATGCCGCAGGCGAAGGTAGATCATTATTTTCGGGAATTCGAGGATTTCACATCATTGAATATGTCCAAAAATAGAAAAGGACACCAGTTCACTGCAGAATTTCCTCTTCGATTTCTTTCAGAGAATAGTCCATCCATTCTGATTGTCCCGTTTCTTCGGTATTGGTGGTTTCCCATGTCCTCATCCTTCAGCTCGTCCCTCATGTCCACGGTGAAGGTCATTTCTGAGACCTCAGGACGTGGAAGGCGGTGAACACAAGGGGCCCATGGGTCTATCTCCGGTCTACTGAGGTCCTGCAACATGTTCAATCCCTCACCAACAGCGTTTCCTGCGGCACTCTATCTGACCTTCATCAACAATTTTTCGACTGGCAAGCATTACAGAACAGCAAATTCATCATCTCCAATGCCATCTACGCTCGAACAGGGGGTCCCAAACGGCTTTCGGATTGGTGACCCCCCCCAGCCAAAGTGGTGAAGGGCCCCCGAGCAAACTCGATGTCGGAGTCAATCTCTTCCACCTGGACCGCCAGTGGTGTGGGTTCAACAACGTGAATCTAGCAGCACTTCGTAGCTACTTGCAACACAGAGGTACCCGTAGCCAACACGCCACGACTATACCCCACACTGTTCTTTTAAAATTTGTACCCTCATCGTTCGCTGCATCACGTTGCATCTGTCCAATATATGGAAACCAATATCATATATGACTATGTTGTCCTGCCATTCGTTTTCGTATGTTGTCTGCTTGTTTTCCTGTAGCCACATGTTTCTTGACTACATGGGCTTCATTGGCTTCATCCTCGTTATTGCTGGTTGATGGTATCCCCGTTGATTCTCCGCTGTACATACAAAAATCCTTTGGCATAATCCCGTCACGCCTCAGTCATGCCTAGCATGGTTTGGAAAAGGCATTTGCCGTTGTAAATGCTGTATCCAAAAAACTGCATTGTGATAGTGTTGAACCACATGATCTCATACGGGAAATCCGTGCCTCCTTCACTTCTGGCTTCTTAGGCTCAGCCGCCACTTTCGGGGCTTCCTCCTGGGATGCTTTTTTGGGGGATGGAAGGTCACCCATGGTCACCCATGGTCACCCCAAAAAGTATGACAGAGAAACCAGTCCTCAGCTACATGGGATGGACAAGACCCATGATTCTGTGAGCTGTAGCCCGGTGGATGCAAAAATAACTCTCCTGCGGATCAAAGACCACATCACCGGAGGGTTGAGCACCACCATTGGTTGCCTGCGAGGTGCGAGGTCGCGGGGGGAATCAGATTTTGAGGTTTGAGATTTTCCACACCAGGGGTTGATGGTTGGTCTGATTGGTGGCTTGCATCCCACAGAAAAAACATACTGAACATGCGGACACTTCATCGTTCCATGCTTGGCTTATATGTGTACCCACCAAACTGTATATACCAGCGCGAGCTTGAGCGGGGTGAACCCGGCTAAAGTCTAGATGACGTTTCTGCTGGCAATGAGAGTTAGTGCAAACACGACGACAACAATGACAACAATGACAACAATGACAACAAGGACAACAAGGACAACGACAGCGGCGACAACAGCAGTGACAAGAAGGACAAGACCAAGGGCCAACACAAGGACAACAACAGCGACGACAACAAGGGCAAGGACAAGAACAGGAGGCGATAACAAGAACAAGGGGAACAATCACATTGACCAACAAGAGGAACAATCACATTAACTACAGTAGATGTAGATTATCAGCTAATCACATAAATTACATCTCTAGGCACATAACGTACATTAACGAGCGATAGCAATCATGATGACTACGACGACCACCACCATCAGCACCCCCACCGCCGCAACAAGAGAACGACACAAACCTCAAAAAGCCGTATCTTTTTTTGCCATTTCCGGTGACCTTACAAGATGTTCCAAGCTCTGTCGCACCAAGTTGTCCCTGTTGTTCCTCTTTTTGTCCGATAGTTCGCAAATCAGCCACTTCAGCTAGAGAAACCTCTGCTGATTCACCCATGTGTTCTCGAACAGCATGGAGATGAGAAGTTTTCTTCGGACATGGACGGAAGGGTGCACAAGATCCACCATTCCTCGAGTTAAGGGGCACCAATGAACCCAGGACCCCATGCCTTTTTGCATCCTTTTCCAGTGAATTTTGTGGATACAAGTGGATCAGGAAGGGCACTCACTTACGAGCTGGTTTATAAACCCATTTAACTATAGGTTACAGAGAATAGATATATCAAGATATATCACGATGTGTATGTACATAACTATGTATATACATATATGCATATATATATATATAATACATACACAGTATATACACGTAATAGCCACCATACACCCTAGTAACTCAGCTGACCGAAGAACTTCTCATAAAGGCTACTGGCCGGACCCCTTGAGGGTCAGCGAACGACCTTGGATGGTTGGGAGGGGCGGTAGGAGAGTGCTGGGTCCAATGGTACCATGTCGCAGGTGTCAAGGTAATCTCATCAGAAAATAAGGATGAGAATGATGAGATAGGGGAGTTGGATGGGGTTGAGTTTTTCTGTCCGAATTTTCCAGATCACCCAACACCATTGGGGATATATGATGATATCATCTCCAACAGATACGGCCTGGAGCGCCTAAAAGGCACTGTGAGGTGGTGGACTGGGGAATCCCCCCAAAAATCTTTGACCTTTGAGTCGTTGAGGCAAAGAAGGTTGGGATCCCAACCCCTCACTTGCAGTGATTGATGGATCTATGATCTAATGGCAACCCTGGATCAATGAACCCTGACTATGGAAATTGGAGGTTGCCCCAGAATAGTGACAAATTACGTACAATGGAAATTGGTACCCCACCTAGTAATAAACTGGGAGTTCATAACCCTGGGTTACCATTATTTGGCCAACCATTCTTGCGGCTTCCAAGGGACTCACTTTGGAATCGTCTCATCTTTCTCCTCCGCCTGGACAAGATGGTATCACAGGTTTTGATCCATCCCCACTACTCAAAAGTTGACGCGATCCAACAAAAGCATACACAATTGTTTCATGACAGAGAATGCCATTTGAGTTTCCAGGATATCACTTAAACAACAGCCTCTGTCCCTTCGAACACGGACACCATGGAGTAGCTCACCTCAATCAGGGTACCATCGATTCCAACGGCTTATCATCATCTTTCTCATCAACCATCTACAAGGGTATCCCGAAAAAAAACAAACATCTGGATCCATTTGGGGTTGTCTCAAAATGCGGATACCCCGCAATCTCCACTTTAAGTTGGGATAATGATAATCTGATATATAAACCATCCATTTGGCATCACCCTCTTGCCAGATGCCATGACGAACCTGGAGCCAAGGCGCTAGGGTCCAATATTGGTGCGACATCTTGGAATAATCCATGACCTAAGCGTCAGGAGACTCATCAAGTCCTGAACGCGTGACAGACCATGATGCTCCAGAACAGATCAACCAAGAATTCCAAAGAAGTCTTTCAACTCACGTGTTCTTCAGGAGTTTTTCAAACCATAAACACAAAGGTACATACATATAGAATGTATACATATACACATGTATGTACTGTATAATATAAATAAAATAACATACAGTAATATTTATAGTACAACATAACATAACATAACATAATATAATATAATATAAGAAAAAGGAATGTGATATGATACAATACAATAAAACATAATATAGTAAAACATAATACAATATAACATAATAAAGCATAATACAATATAACATGACATAACATAATTTAATTTAATATAGCTTAATTTAATGTAATATAACAAAACATAATACAATCAACTATAATATAACGTAGTATAATATAATATAACGTAGTATAATACAATATAACGTAGTATAATATAATATAATATAATATAATATAATATAATATAATATAATATAATATAATATAATATAATATACTATAATATAATATAATATAATATAATATAATATAATATAATATAGTATAATATAATGTAATATAGTATAATAAAATATAATATAATATAATGTAATATATCATAATATGATATAATTTAATATAATATAATCTAATACAATACAATATTACATTATATCAAAATATACTATCATATATATACTGTATATACTATTATCTACTATTATATATATGGAAAGCCATTGAAATCTAGTGGCAATTCCCAACTTAAGACCAAACAACTATACGCCAGGTGGCCACTAGGCAAACGGCCACTTCGGCAAGGCCAAAGATGTTGAAGAATTTCGGGTGCCTCGAATCAATTTTCGCTGAGAATCCAGAGAAATTCATGAGAACCCAGAATCACAGAAGGTTTGCTCATGTGATCCGGTGGTTCATAGTAAAAAATGGCAAAGTACCAGCACTGGTTCATTGAGATTGTAGATCTCATCCAAAGCAAGCAAATTTTGCTGGGGGAACGTCAAAAACGGCACCTCCAAATGATGATATTCCGATTGATCAAGAAAAAACGGATTGCAAGCAAAACCCATGGAGAACTGCACGACGCATCACGTGGATGGAAATGGGGGTGAAATCACCTATGACATCGAAAATCAGCGTTCTTTTTTCCAATCTGAAAACACGGTACTCCAACAGTCATCATTTCCCCATATGGGGGTTTCTTAAAATGTGGGATCGTCACCATAGGTTTCAATACTAAAATGGGCCAATGACTTGGATGATTTGGGGGTACCTCCATTTTAGGAAACCTCCAATCGGAAATGGGTAATGGAGTATCCCACTTATTTTGGACAACCCCAAAGGGGATCCAATCTCTTGTGAACTCCTTGGTGAAGCTGTCTTTGGAACAGCCAAAACTCGCCAAAATGGTTGGTAGTTCGCACCTTTTGATCAGCATCTCTTCATATTTCACTTCTGCTTTATCAATAAATATATGTTTTTTGAATTATGTAGTGCTGATCATGTATGATCATATCATATCTTCATATATCATCATATATACATATGTATATATGTATATATGTATATATGTATATATGTATATATGTATATATGTATATATGTATATATGTATATATGTATATATGTATATATGTA